>VWPU01010521.1:0-153374 GCA_013398955.1 Callaeas wilsoni
CTTCCATCCCAAGCTCTTCCTAAGACCCAAACGTCTCTGGCAACAGACTCCTCCTTTCAAGCCCAGGCAGTGTCCATGACCACAGCACACACTTCTAGGTAAGGAAGGAATTAAAACTCAAGACCGTTACTGCTTGTCCCTGCAGGGGTCATCAAAGCAGCATGGAAATACAGGTATTTGCTCAGGGAACAGCCACAATAAACTATTTCCTGCTCAGAGTTACTTTTTGTAGTTTGCTTTTTGCCCCTGAGACTTGTGTTTTCTATCGTCAGTTGCAATGAAGGAATCTTGACATGTTTTAAGGGCAAGAAAATTAATCTTTGGGCCTTGGAAACCTGCAAAGGGCAAAAAGTTCACAGACAGCCTCACTTCCCACCTTTGCTTTTCCAGGTCTTTTGTGGCCTGGCTCCTTCACTACCACCGTCTTCATCCCAAGAAGAAAGGAATTTTAAGTCAAATCCCCACAGGAAGCCCTTCAGGTCTGAGTTGTGCTGGTCCCACCAGCTTCATGGTCTGGTCCCTGGAGCTCCCACAAGTGAGTGTGTGACACCCTCACCTATGAGTGAAAAGCTGATTGCTCTGTTCCTACAACTGCTCTACTGCACACGTAATGAACCCAAAAGGTAAGGGTGGCCAGTCCTCCTCTCTCCAGCAGCACTGAACTTGAAGCTCTCCTACAAGGGGAGCTGGTCCTTTGTCGACCCAGTGCCTGCTGATGGATCAATTTATTTATTTATCTATTTAATTATTTATGAATTTTTGAGGCTTTTTCATGCGATGGTGCTGCTTTAGGGGAGTTCGTGGCTCAAGGTGTCAATGGGGAGTGTTTGCTCAAGCAGGAGCTGCAGGTCAGGCTCCCGCTGAGGCTCCCAAGCTCCCTGCTTGGTTCTCCTGGCCTCCAGGCTGTTGGTAAACCACGTTCCCACCCCTTCTTGCCTTCAGGACAGTGTTGACACAGAGAGTACCCAGGGCTTGGACATTGGCCAAGTCACTGTCATCTTTTCCAAGACCAGCTGAGCCCCACTGTACGATACTGTCGTTGTTCATCGTTAATTAAACCATTAGCCATATGGTTAATCAATTAACTAGAAACCATCGTTTATGGTTGATTACCATATCCCACCCCAGTAATTGAGCTAACTGGGGTGTCAGTGCCCTGTGAGACAGTGTGGGTTAGTCGAGGAGTGACGAGGTGAGTCTCGGGGGAGCCTGGCCCCGTGGCCACGGCGAGCTGCCGCGGGTGCCGACGCTGAGGTGGGGGTGCACAGTGTTCCACCGCGAGCCCACCACGGACGGAGGGAGGTCGTGGCACTGCTGGGGGGGCTGCAGAGCCAGCTCTGGCCATTGTGTTTGAGCAAGGGCTGTGCAAACAACACTACGTGCTGGGCCAAGGCTGCTGCGGCCATTTCTTGTTGGCAGCAGAAGGTCGGAGGTTCAGAGGGACAGATTTGGGTCCAGAGTCTATGTGTGAGGAGAGCTGTGACTCATCAAAGTCATGACAGGCACTGGGGACTGAGAGCTGTGGCCTCAGGAGCAGAGTGGGTGCTCCATGTAGGGCTCTGGGGCAGGAGGGGAAGAGCAGATTGTGGTGGATGTTGTGAGGATGAGGAGCACAATCTGCTCTTTGCCTTCCCGCATGTTTGCCCACACACACTCTGCCCCTGCACCAGGTCCGTGGCTGCCTTCATTCCTTCCTCCTGCCCTGTCTCCTCTGGTGTCCTTTCTCACTTGGCTCTTTGGCCTGGAGAGAGCTCTCTCCTTCCATGGGGTCTGAGGGCACGTTTGTCCCACAGGAGCCGAACAGAGTCCTACAGAAAGCCAAGGAGCTGAAGAAGGTGGGGATGGGGTCCCTGATAGCCTGCGGGTCCAGTGAGGGGCGTGGGGTGCACTGGGGCTGTGTATGAAGGTACATCCCACACCCCGCACCCCACAGTTGCATAAGTGGTCCAAATTCTTTGCAGATGTTAAAACATCGCCTTCTCCAAAAATGCTGTCGAGGCTGCGGCAGCAGCAGCAGCAGCAAGGCTGGGGTAGGAGTGCTTGCTGAGCAAGCAGCTGCTGATTGCACAGATGGGACTCATTAGGCTCCAGGTGGGTTGAACTTTGTTCCAGGAATCACCTATTACAACTTGTGCCTCCCTCACCTCCGCTGCCTTGGCTTTGGATCCTTTTCTCTGCCAAGGGCCAAGGGAATGGTCTTCCTTTGGGCCATTTATCATGGAATCACAGAATGGGTTGGAAGATACCTTAAAGCTCGTCCTGTTCCACCCCCTGCCATGGGCAGGGGCACCGCCCACTATCCCAGGTTGCTCCAAACCCTGTCCAACCTGGCCTTGGACACTTCCAGGGATGGGGCAGCCACAGCTTCTCTGGGATAAATTTTATTTCAATCTTTTCTGCCTCATGGTTCTTCCTCAGAGTTATCTTCTGTATCTTCTGCAATACCCTGACCCAGGGCAGCTGGCAGGACTGCTCAGAGGGGCTTCTGTCCCACCAGACATGGAACTGAGTAGAGTCAATGCATTTTTTTGTGCCTGTCGCTGGGATACGATAAGGAGGCAAGAGCTGATATTTAGGAAAACAACTAATTCCCTGCAAAACCAGGCTGGAGGAGTGCAGATAGCACACAATGTGGATCAAAGCATGAGGTTTGTGCAGGCATGGGGGGCATGTTACCACTACTGGCACCGTTCATGAGACATCTTTCCCCTGTCAGATCCATGCCGAAGATACTCACCCAGCAAAGCTTGGCTGGGGAGCAGGGAAGAATGGAATAGAAACTGTTGCAAACAATCAGCTGGGATACCACATCTCAAAAGGAGCTGTCTCCTCTTCCCATCGGTTGATCCCATCTTCAAAAAGGCAATTTCTGAGTAAGGAGAATGCAGGTCCAGGTGAGGAGAAGTGAGGAGATGAGGAACTGAGCCCCCGGAGAGAGAGACTGGAGCACTCCAGGCTGTTTGGCGTTGAAAGGGGAAAAAGGGGAAGCCGTGGACATACGCGTGGTTTAAAGTGTCTTAGGATGAATGACAGATATGAGGGCAGGTCACAAAGAGTGGAAGAGCTCTCTGGGTGTCTGTGTAGCTGCGGTGGTTTCCACCAGCCTCAGGGAGTCTGCAGACCACCTCTGAGGGGTGCTCTGTGTGCTCCCATGCGTGGTAGCTCCAGGGAGGATTGGGCATGATGCCCCTCCAGAACTGCCCCTGCAGCCCAGGGAATGGATATCACTGTTCAGAGACCTTTGGACCACTGTGCTTCTGTTGGTGCAAGTGTCTCTCTCCAGATGTTCCTCAGCCAGTCTGGGAGAATTATTTTCCTTTGAACAACCAATGCCAGGAGATAGTGCCTAAAACCATTCTCCACCTTTACATTGCTCTTTAACCTAAGATCAGCTAGATCTTACAGATCACGACCTTCTAGATGTCCCCTGCCTTCCCTTTCACCATCAAAGTCTCTGAGTGGGAGGTGCATGAGCATGAGAGTTTGACAACATGAACTGAGTAAGGGATGAGTTAAAGAAAAAAGAAAGAAAAGAGGATAGTTCCTCAAACTGGGAATCCAACCTGGGAATCCTGCAGTGTGTTAGAGCCCAGAGAGCAGCCCTGGGTCCAGCTGTATGTGCTGTTGCTGGGGCAGGGCTGTGTCTTGTGCCCAAGAGCTGGAGTTCCCCTCTTGGCTCAGCCAAGAACATTGCAGACTTGAGCAGATCCAGCACCCCACTGAAATCCTTCAGGAGATGATGATGTCCAAGGTTTGGGTTGAATACTGCTCCCTGGTTTGTCCCCTCCAGCCAAGACCCTGAGTGCTGCCAGGAGCTGGAACTGGAGCTGGCCACAGTCCCGAACTCCAGCTGGGGACAATGCCCCTGCCACAGGCCTCTGGCCATGGCACACCCTCTGTGTTCCCCCAGTGCCCTTTCTGCTTACACCTCTTTTATTTTTGGTTGGTCACCCGTGACCAGGAGAAACTGCACCGTGGCTGCTGGACAATTGAGCAGCCTGTACTTTGGCATTTGTGAGTACAGCAGACATAACCCTGAACTGCTCCAGGTGCTCGTGTCTCTCCTTAAAACCAGGACAGCTTGACTTGCAGTTAATCCTTTAATTCAGCTTGGATTGCTGAAGCTGGGAATAACCTCTGAGCCACCACCTGTGCCCTTTAACATGAGAGACTCCATGCTACCTCTACTGTAATTGCCCTCTGAAGATGTCAACACCCTGGAATGAGAGAGGCAGCTCAATTTAACTTTTAGGGGCTAAACCAGTGCAACCTGCTCCCTTCTTTTGTCTCCTCTAGTTCAGTAAGTCCTATGTCACAGCCAGAGCCTGCAAGAGTTGCTAGTGGAAATATTGTGCTAATGAGAAAAAAGCTGATGGCCGTTTTGGTGTAAAGCTCTCCCCTGGGAAGTTGTTTGCTGCTGTGCTCTGAAAATCTGTGCTGGCATCCCTCGTGGTAGACAAGGAAGGAGACACAGCTTGGTGGCTCCAACTTCCCCGAAGCCTGCTGTCATTACACAAGTCTGATGACCCTGACTAAAGGCCTGGTCTTTTGTAGGGGATTTCCCACCTCAGAGAATGTGCAAAAGGAACAAAAATCTTGTTTGTAACAGGATCTCCACAAAGCTTTTCCTGCTGTTTGTTCATGTTATGTCTCCATGGCATGTTTATGAGGATGGTGTTGATGTCAGCATGGGGCTGTGGGACTCCTGTGAGAGCCAGGACTCAGTAGAAATGTTTGGTTTGATGGAAAAATCCTACTGCTGCATACAAGAAACCATTGCCCAGGATAAAGCGGGATGGAAATAGACTGAGGTATGGGATCAAAGCCCTACAAAGAGCTGGGTCTTGTTTCCCATTCCCTGTTCTAACCAGGAGAGAGCTTTGTGTTCTTGCCTGCGTGCCAGGCTACCACAAGGGCTGACTGCTCCCAAAGGAATGAGGATCCCAGTGTGATCCTTGTCCCTCACAGTCTCCATCCAAGGTGAGCAGGATGGGCCCTGGATAACAGCTGGGCTCAGCCCAGAGTCCAGATCTCTTGGGAATCTGGTGGTGACAAGAAGGTCTGAGGCTGGGATCAGATATGAGGACAGTAGCAGTGTTGGAGACAGCCTGGAGACCACCAGGCAGGTCCAAGGTCTGGCTGAGGAGTCTGTCTTGTGGGTTGGGGTCAGGACCAAGAGGGCCATGGCCAGGCAGGAGCAGAGCTGTGGTGGAGCTGGGGACCAGCTCAGGCAGGGAATGATCGGCTTTTCCAGCATTGCTCAGGCAGGGAATGATCGGCTGAGCATGAACAGGCTCCTGGAAGATTTTAGTGGAGGTCCCCAGTGAGGCTGGAAATGAGGGAGGATGGGGTCGTAGGAGCAGGTGATGCCTTTTGGTAAGGGATGTCTCTTGCACAGCTGACCGGTGTTTCTCCAAGGCTTCTTCCCTCTCTCTGCCCCTGGCACGTGGCCCTGGCACTCTCTGGCTGTGGTGTCCATCCAGGGTCCACCTGGCAGAGGTGTGGCAGCACCTGCTGCCTGCAGTGGATGACAGGAGGAGGATGTTGGTGGTCAGAGGTGTGCAGGTGGAAGGGCAGAACCTCTGGTGAAGGGGGGAACAACAGATGTCAGATCAGGTCCTGCAAGGCTGTGGACATGGCTGTGCTGAGACCCTCAGCCCCTGGCAGTGAGCAGACTCCCCAAAAGGAGTTCATTTTCCCTTCCCACTGCAGTTCAGAGGGCATTGCAGTGGAATGAAGCCATTTCTCCTCATACCTTGCCTAGAACATAACTGATCGTTACTGATCATTGTACAACAACAACAATGATCGTTGTCGCCCAGAGAGGTTCTGGATTCCCCGTCCCTGGAAGTGTCCAAGGCCAGGTTGGACAGGGTTTGGAGCAACCTGAGATAGTGGAAGGGGTCCCTGTCACTGGCAGGAGGGCTGGATTAGATGAGCTTTAAGTTCCCTACCAACCCCAACCATTCAGGGATTTTATGATTACACCTACAGAGTGCAGCCACGCCCCTCCACCTTATGCAATTTTTAACAAACCATCTGAAGCAAGAATTTTTCTGGTTCCTTCCTTATTCTTGCAAGAGTTTTCAGGAGCTGTTAGAGCCATGTCACACTTCAGCTGGGCTTTGCCATCACATTCCCCAGTGCCACAGCACCCACATGAGCAGAGTGTGGGGACAAGGACCCAGTGGATGATGCTGGGGGGCTCTGGGAGGGCACTGCTGCATCCCGCTGTCCACCCCACCCTAGAGCTCCCTCACTGAGACCAGCCCCAGCCAGACCTGTGTCCTGAAGCCCCCTATCTCTGCCTATGTTTTCTGCTCCTTTATCCCTGCAGCTGGAAATGCAATGAGGATTAAAATGCCACGGGAGTCTAAAAGTCCTCAGGAGGGGGTTTGAAATCTGCTCAGCTGGGCCTTTTGCTTCCCCCTCTCTTTTCCTCCCAGAGCTCTTAGCAGTTCCAAGACTTTTATTATTTTCCACATTGCAAAACAGTAATTACTGGAAAGGACGAGGTTGTTTGAGAGCCAGGGTCCAGCGGTGCCTCAAGGCTGTGCCAGCCCCGGGTGGCCCAGGAGTGAGGATGGGAGGAGCCATTCCCCTCGGATTTTTATCGAGCCTGCCCGTGGGCTCCTCAGCGATCCCTGGGCAGGGCAGGTGTTTCACTGGTGGTGAGGTGGTCACCAGTGCTGGCAGGGAGGAGATGCCCTCCCAGGGCAGTCTTTGCTCACTGGTGTCACACTCAGCTCTTGACCTGCAAAGGGTGAGATGTTTGCATGGCTCGTGACAGATCTGTCTTTGAAAAGCTCAAGAGCAGAAGGGAAATTAATTTAACTAGAGTTCAAAGGGTCTCCAATAAAGACTAAGCCTTGCTGTTATTCTAAAGTGTTATTTCCATTAATTCCCTTTTAATGTTGCTTTAAAATTACAGAGTGGAAGGGAATGTTGGCCAACGGATTTTTTTTGGTGGTTTCAAAACAACCACTATTAATCAGCAGGGAGTTATATTGGCTGTAAGAGTGTTTAAATGGGAAGGTGGCTTCAACCAGGCCACATGTAGCAGCATGTCGTTATGACAGATTAAAAATTAGCTATTGTGAAGCTTCCCGCATGGACAGGGGCTTGGAATTAATGATTACCATAAATTAACTAACTGGAAAGGGCTTGAACAGCAAGTGGTAGAGTTCAGCTTGACCCACTGGTGAGCTGACCCTTTTTCCCGTTCATTTAATGCCCAAATCTCATTTCTGGCCAGGGCAGCTGTCCAGCAGCTCCAATGCTTGGGTGCAGCGGTGGGTGGCCGTGCCAGCCCAGCTGGGCTGCCTGGGGACTGTGAAGGACGACAGGAGGTTCAGTCCCTGCTCCCTGGGTCAGATCTAGCAGAGAGAGCTGCTCCAGCAGATGGACAATGCTCCAGCCCCAGGAACTGCTGGTTCCCAAGTTTTCCCTTCTTGGTTTCTCCCCTCGCCCTCTCCTTTGTGTCCTTTTGGCTGCTGGCCTCTGCTGCCTGCTCCACCTGCAGCTCCACGCCCACAGCAAAGTCACTTGAAAAGTGACCCTTGGTCCAGCAAAATCCACGGCATCACTCTGCAGCAGGCTCAGAGCTGCTCCCCCGGCTGCATCTGCCAGGACCTGCTTCAGTGATGTCCCCTGCTCCTTTGGCACCCAGCTGGGTGTCCCCTTGTGGTGGTGAAGTGGCAGTGGCTCACCCCCGGGTTCACCTTGTGCTCCTCCACACTTCCTCCCCTCTCACTTCAAGGTCTTCTTGACCAGCTCTGCCACAGTCGTGCCTCAGTGTCCTGGGCTCTGCCCCTGCAGGGGAACACCCCTGGATGTGTGCACGGTGTCTCATGAGAGCCACAGCTCCCTCCTCCTGGAAATAAGCCACTTTTTCTCCTGTTCTCAGCCAGCCACATCTCCGAGATGGTCCAGCATCTCACTGGGGGACATGTCCCCGTGGAAACTGTCTGGCATGTCCCAGGGAGCTGGACACAGCCACTTTGTGGACAGAAGAGTTGTGCAACAGCCTGGCGCACGCTGTGGCATGGGACCTGGGGTCCTGCAGGAGAGGAGCAGAGGGTGCTGTGGCCACAGAGGGCAGCTGGCACGCATGCCATTTCTTTCCCAGATATCAGTATTTACCAGTTTGTTCCCACAGATCTTTGGAAAATATACAGGAGGCAGGGCGGAGTGTTATCAGGCTCCAGCCACTCTCTTTGCAAGAGTGTCTTCAGCAGGAATTCACCACCTTCCCTTCCAAAATCCTTTCAGGAATATCACAGCTCCTGGTGTTGCACAGAGTTGCTGGTAATCCTGTTAACCTTTGGGTTAATTAAGCAAACAGGGATCCTTCATCAGGAGGAATGGCACTAATTGCATGTCTGAGAGGCTGAGTTTTGCATGGACTGCTGGCTGGCGGAGCAGAAACCACTGCTGACTTCAGCAAGGGGGCTGGGGAGTTCATGGGGGCCTGCTTGGGAAAGGAGGTCAAGAAAACCTGTTTCCTCGGCGATGCTGGGCCAGCTGGTGTTTGCTGGAGCGGGGGATGTGCGCGGGCAGGACGTGGAGCAGTGGCACCGTCCTGCAGAGCTGCCATGCAAGGCACAGAGGGTTGAGCTGCTGGCACCTGGCTGTTGAGCTGCCATTAGTTTCCAGCCTAAAAATGCAAATCCATAATGGTATGACCTGGTAAGCAGCTCTGGACAAGAGGCCCCAGTCTGCAGCTGGGCTTAGCACTCCAAGCCGGGAAGAGCGGCTTAAAATCAACAGAGAGCTCTTTGTTTGCCGTGTGCGGTTTAGAAATTAGGCAATACTTAGAAGTAATACTTAGAAGCAAATATTGGTTCAAACAACATCAGCTCCAACTCTCCAGTGGCCAGTTTGGCTCATCCCAGGTAGAAAACAGCATTTTGCAACACAGTCAAAACCTGACACCGAATATTTCTCCTAACCAGCGGGGAAACAGGTTTGTGGCATTTCCTGAAAAATAAACTAAGCACAGTGACTCTGCAGTTGGAGCACGGCCCCAAAATTGACACAGAGGTCCAAAGAGGGCCTGCAAGCCTGTTTCTGGAAAGCCAGCCACAGCTCTCCAGGTATCTGTCAGGCCTTGGGAGCCACGGGGAATGCCAAGCTGGTCCCTGTCCGTCATCAGCCAAGGCCATACTCTCAGAGCTGGCACTCCCACAGTGGCTTACAGCTGCTGCAAGCCCCATGCTGACCTGGGCTCCAGGGAATGAGCGACTCCCTCTTCCAGGAGAGGCTTGGTATCAGGCAAGGAAGCTGGGATTTCCCCCAGGTTCTCACAAAGGTGAGGTAAACCAGCTCTGCCAGAAGCCCTCCTGACTTTTCCCTGCCCCTCCTGGGTACCTTAACATTGAATCCCAGAATGGTTTGGGTTTGAAATGACTGTTAAAGACCATCCCGTTCCAACCCCTGCCATGGGCAGGGACAACTTCCGCTAGCCCAGGTTGCTCCAAGCGCCTTCCAACCTGGCCTTGGACACTTCAGGGATGGGGCAGCCACAGTTTCTCCAGACAACCTGTGCCAGGGCCCCACCTCCCTCACAGGCAACAATTTCTTCCCAATATCCCATCTAACCCTTCCCTCTGGCAGTGGGAAGCCATTCTACCTTGCCTTGTCACTTCACGCCCTTGTCCAAAGCCCCTCTCCAGCTTTCTTGGAGTCGCTTAAGGCACTGGGAGGGGCTCTAAGGTCTCCCCAGAGCCTTCTCTAGTCCTGCTGCCCACGCTGTTTTGGATGAGGCCCAGCAGATATTTGGCTGCAATTGCACAGTGCCAGCTCATATCCAATTTATCACCCATCAGTTCCCCAAATCCTCCTCCACAGGGATGCTCCCCACCCATTCACGACCCAGCCTCACCATCTCCCATCTCTTGAGGCAGGCACCTTTGCCACTTGAGTGCCAGTCTCAGCTTCTGTCCCCCCCTGGCTATTGACAGAAGATGATCTGGAAAAATGGGTTTCCATCAGGCTGCTCTTCCTGCCTTCACCTGCCCTCACCTGCAGGACAAGAACTTGAGCCCAGGTTTCGTGGCTGGCCATGCTGACATCGTTGTCATGGGCAGGCTCCAGCCTTCTCCAAGCCACAAACTGGAAATTCCTACTTTTAGAGGGAAACAAATTAACTGTATAGAGAAGCCCAAACTCCTGGGGGGTGGATATTTTTGCCCTCTTCCCTCAGCTCACCCCACNTTGGTGGATGTATATTTTGCCCTCTTCCCTCAGCTCACCCCACTTCAGTTGATTTCCCTTTGTTTTTTTCTTCCATTTTCAGGGCATTTTCTCCTTAGTCACACAAGGTGAGCTGGGTTTTCATCACAACTACCAGCCTGGTGACCTCTGGGAACAGCAGCATTCGCTCCAGAGGCTTCCACACCTGCACAGGAGCATCTCTATGGAAATAACTGTTCCAAAGAGGTGGGTGAGATACCTGTGATGCTGTGATGCCTCGATCACAGCTTTCCCTATTTCCCTCTTTTTTGATGTTTTCCACAGGCCCACGCACAGCCGGAGCTCGGCCCCAGCCCCGTTCAGCTGCACTGGCTCTGGGATGAGCTGTGCCGTGGGCAGCAGCCAGCTCTGTGGTAAAGCCAAGCCTTCTCCCACACAGCCATGCCAGCTCTAACTTTATCCCAGCTGCAACAAACGTCCTTTCCTTAGGACACAACCAAAACTCCAGTGCAGCCTCATCTCAGCCACAGACCGCAGGGCGCACACACGGCCTCGCAGTAATGAGGGAGATGTGGAAATAAACAGTATTATTTTACCTTCTGTTTCACTTGGCATTGTTCTTTCCCCGGGGTTCAGCTGTGTTTATGCATCACCCATGACCCGTGGCTGGGCAGAGGGTGTGTTAATTTGTATTTCTTCATCATTCATGTAATTTTTAGCAGCATCCTCTTTTGGAAAACACAACGGCTGGGATGTGCAGTGTTGCAATGCAACGAACTTGGGATGTGTGACAATAATTCAGGTCGTTCCATGAAGATGTGCACTACAGAAGGGCTGATGTTTCTGGATAACTGGGACAAAGTCCGAGGGGCACTGACTTAGCCCTGTCCTTTCTGGTAAAGCTGCTCCTGCTCACATGAGCCAGAGCATGGAGCTCTTGCCTTGAAAGGCAACAAGAATTTCCAGCGTTACTAAAAATTGGCCTTTGCTGTTCAATCTCAGCTTAGTCAGCCAGACATTTGGGCATTTGGGAATGGGACCAACCATGCACCCAAGCAGCAAGGTACGGGTCTGACCAGAACCTGTAGAGGGGAGTGCGTGTATTTAGTGAGAGACAGGAGCCACCGTGTGACTAAAAATGCATTTTCTAACACAAAATTTGGCAAAGCAGCTGTCTGAGGGATGTTCAGGGGAGGAAGTTGACCACACCACGCAGTTCATCCCTCTTGGACTCCAAAAAGAATGGCATTTTGCAGCTGGAGTCCAGCCAGGACACTTTTCCTTCCAAAGCTTCCCATGGTGGGCTGTATTCCTCAGAAAGAACCACCCTGGAGACATTTTGGGTCCTTTGGAGATCAAGGCCTGAGCCCTCAGCCCAGGTGGCCTAGAGGACACAGCCCTGCTGTGCTTCTGCCATGGGGTACCTCGAAGAAAAGCGCTCTGTTGGAAGAGTTTCTTCTCCACAGGCTCGGCCACAGGAGGCAAAGCTGTCAAAGGAGCATCCACGAGAGGGATGCACACCAGGAGGAGAGTGGAATCCATCATGGAGAAAGGTAGGATTTGCTAGCACCAAAAGGACATGTAGAAGCACACAAGCGGTATTGCAATCCAAGCCTCTTCCTTCGACCCTGGATTTGCCCGGATGCCATCTGGAAGAGCAAGGGAAAGAGCTGTGAAGTGAAAACCGCCCATCCCCGCAGCACATCACAGCCATCCCCTCGGCAGATAGAGAAGGCATTGGGATGCAAGCATAATGTGAGAAGGGAGAGAGGAGTGGTGAGTGGCCCATGGAAGAAGGTCTGGGAATCACGTGCAGAAGGCGAAGATAGTTTGGGCTCTTCCAGCAACTTCTCTTCTGTTATTTGAGTGGATCCTTTATGTTTTCCAAGCTCTCTTCTGCATCTTTTCCCTTCATCTGTCATGTGGTAAAAGAATTTTTATCAGGTCTGAGTAGTGCTGTAACTACTTGTGGAGTCAGTATGTCCACACATTTCCACCAACATTTATGTGCTCAGGTGTCCTTGATGTTTCAGCAGCAACTACAATTTCTCAATATGTCTGTTACAAGAGGCATTTAGGAACAAATCAACAAAAAGCTCTGGAAGAACCACGTGGGACAGTCTCCTGCAAGCCCTTGTGCATCTTCTTCCCACGGATGGGGATGTTGCTAAGGCTGCCATGAGTGAGGCAGGGATCAGTGAGACCCACAGGAAGCTGGGGATGGATTTCAGTGGCATTTACCTGTCTTGGTGGAAGAAGATCTTGAAAGGCCACAGCTTGCTGGAGTAAATAGGGATGGGAGATCTTTTAAGAGGAGAGGCTTGAGGTGGGAGAAAGTCAGTCCCCCTCCACCTGCACTGTGTTTGGAGACACTCTGGACACAAGAAAGTCTGCTCTTCTGGGAAAACAGGGGATGAAGGGATGAGAAATAGGAACCAGCCATGCTGAAAGAAGTGCTACAGATGATGCTGGAACAACCAGCATGGCCAGAAGTGCCTCTCACTCAGTCACAGGCAGGGCGGGCTCCTGGTACCACGGGGCAGGTGGTCATTGCCTGAGGGCCTCCACCTTCCCTGGGCCACTTTGTAGAGCCAAATCCTGGCCTGGCACTGGGCTCCCACCTGTATTGAAGCCGCTCTGGGCACCATCACCACCTGCAGGTCACTCTGCCCTGAGCCTGCTGGGAGAAGGGACAAGAGCCAACCCAGGTGCTCCCAGTCAACCTCCAGCTGTGTAGGGAGTGAAGGTTCCAGGAGAGGAAGGACCTGTGCAGGGGATCTAGGAGATCCTCCTTCCAAGGGAGGCTCGTGCTCTTGAAAGCAAGCCTGGGAGCTGGACCTCCCGGCTGGGCTTCCAGCAGCAAACTTGTAGCTTCTGTTGGGTGGACATGGTGAGTGGACCGGCCCTAGCAGTGGTCTAGGGATGCTGTTAGGGCTCAAGGGCTGGCTGACGTGGTCCAGGGAATTCTTGGTTTGTGTGCACGTGCCAAAGGCTGAAGCTGGTCCTGTACCTGGCAGCAAAGATGGGGACACGAAGGCTGGGACAGCATCACAAAGGCTGCCCTTCATAAACCAAGCCATGCTCCACTGGCCCCAGGGGGACAGGCCAGGAGCGACACAATCGGATGGAGAAGGTTTGCAGAGGAAGTTGGAGGAGGCTCACTGCTAATCCCAGCATTTCTTCCCCCGGTTCATCCCAAAAAATTTACCAAAAGTGCAGCGTGATGCTTCCTTCTGTCCGCAGGGCACTTATCAAGCTATCTGGTCACTGCTGTTGGCTTTTTTTGCCAGATCATGTGTAAGAATCATTTACTGCCTTTCAACCGCGCTGCCATTGCCAGGAGAACACAAGGGAACTGGCAGGCACTTGGTGCTGCGAGCCAAGGGGCGACCTCGGCAGCAGTTACTGGCAAGCACACAGAACTCAGCTCTGCATCCAGCAGGGACTTTCTGAGATTAGTTCTGGGCAAGGCGGGGGGTGGGCAGCACGAAGAAAAGAAAATCGCCCCTCCTGCGGCGTTTCAGCCCCCTGGAGAATTCAAATGTCACATCTTGGGAATTTTCCATCTGAAGCCCCTTGTAAAATGCAAAGCGCTTTGCCGTGCTCTGACTCCTGCCTGCGGAAGGGTTCAGTGCCAAAGTGAAAGGCTTCCTAAAAATGGGCCGATCCAGGGAGGGGGGCGATTTAGGCGCTATTGAGAAACAAGGAAGGACAAACAGTGTTAGGTCATTGCTTCTGCAAACACAGCCAAGGCCGTTCCTCTATAAAAGGGGCAGAAAGCGCTTCCAGAGCCATCACAGACTTGGAGGGGACAGTCTGTGACCAAGGCTGCTGCACCCCCCCTCCGCACCCGACCCCCTGCTCAAGCATGAAACTCGCACTCTTCACTGTGCTGTCCTTCGGGATGGTGGGTAAGTGTCTGCTGAAAGCAGCCTTTGGGGGAAGGAAGGCAAAACCTCCGTGGACCTCCGGCTTCCCCCAGGCAAGGCTGCTTCAGAGCTGCAGCGTGTGCCAGACCCGGGCAGCTGTTAAGGAGAAGCCGGGACATAAAGCGGTGCTTGCTTTGGCCGCCGTGGATCTGTCAAGGAGGACGGTGCTTTGAGTGTTACTCACGGCAGCTCTGGCCGGCCCGTGGGGTGGAGGGAGGGCTGCAGCTCCCCACGCTGCCGATGCCCACGCTGCAAAGGAGGAGAGGTGCTCCGCTCCCACCACCACGGAGGAGAATGCTTGGGACAGGCTCTGCACTCCTGCTGTGACGGGGTGAAGGGGAAAATCATCCTCCGGCCAGCTGCTGTGCTGGGAGAGGAGCACGGGCTCAGCCACGGGGGGAGAAATTATTGCAACACCTGCCTGCCAAGCTTGTACGTGTGTTCGGTTAAACCTGAGGGCAGTGACAATAAAATAGAGCTTAAATAATGAAAGATGTGGTGTGCTTCCCACTCTGTTCCTGCGCTGCTCTGTCCTGCTGCTGCAGCTGCACTTTGCTCAGGCTCCTGCCTATTTTACGCCAAATTTGTGCTGCTGCAGGGCTGGCTCTGCTTGGAGTGATTTCTTCCTCTTTCGCTGCTCACAGCTCTGGTGGGCAGTGGGCAAGGAGACTGCTGTCTGCACCTGGCCTGGGGACTGATGCCTGGACAGGGAAAGAGAGATCTCCTCCTTGGTGTAGGCAGCAGGTCTCTTCTGATCCCCCATAAAGTGTGGTGGTGATTAATGTCCTCTGCTAGGAAGTGCTCCCCGTGCCTCTGGCATCAGGAAGTCCTGCAGCACCTCTGCTGAATATTAGCACGCAAGGATGTTTTTTTAATGGTTCCTCCTCTTCCTCCCCTGCACGGAAAGAGACAAGAGGTCGCCCAAAAGGTCTGTGACAGTGGCCAGGGCACTCAGGCTCCCATTACCTTTTCAGAGTCACCAGTGCAGCTGGGCTGGCTCCTTCAGGAGGTCCCCATCCAGCCTCTGCCGTAGGCAGGATGGTTGCCAGCATTAGGTTAAGGTGACCATGGCTTCGTGCAGCCAAGGCTTGAAAGATGTATGATGAACTTGAAAAACTTATGAAAAAAGAGGTGATGGCCATAGGCTAAGGATCCTCCCTGTGGTCAAATTCAGCACCTCCACTGAGATGCTCAAAAATCAAGTAAAGAGAGGCTATTTCTGAGGTGAAAGAGAAAATGGAAACGACACAGGCTAATCTGGAGGTGTTTGGATGAAATGTGCCATCGAGGGTTTGGAGGGAGAGAATGGTGCAAGTGGCCTCTTGGTCTGCACAACTCTGCCCAGAAGGGGCAGAGTGAAGGTGAAGTGTCAGCACAGGCTGGCCACATCCTTGAACTGCAAGTTTCCAGCATTTCTGGGTTCAGGTTTCTGGAGGAGACTTGCATCTGCATCCACCAGAGGCCTCTGCTGTGCTCTGGTCCCCCAGAGCAGCCATTCAGCTGCCTTTATGGGTTGGGGGACTCATGGAAGGACTGTGGTGGTGCTATGGCATCTCTCATGGGGTGCAGTGGAGGAGGTGAGACACAGAGACAGTTCAATAAATCAGATCATTCAGCTGCCAAGGAGATGAGAGGGCAGTGCACTGCCACAGCCTGGCCAGGTCAGAGCTGCTCCCCCTCTGGGGTTATTGGCACAGGCACTGCTTTGGTGCTCCAGCTTTCCTCTCCGTTTTTGCAAAGGCTTGAGCTTGATTTCTATTGAAGTGTGTGGATTTGTTTTCTTAATCCTGTGGATGTTGCTTTGAGTCCAAGCTGCTTGAATCACAATAGTCGAGGGACAGGAATGATCATCCCAGATGTTCCTGATGGTGCACACGTCAGGCAAGAAAGAAGAAAGGACCTTCCTCCATGGCTTGGGAGATCCTGCACGTGGCCATCACCCAAGGCCGTGACCACAGGGAACCAGTGACCTTGTCCTCACAGGGAACCATTGACCTTGTGCTCACAGAGATGCTGTTTCTCTCCAATTAATGCCTTTCTACCTCTCTGAGACTGTTTATTTCTGGTTCTTTCTACAGCTCTGTGTTTTGCTGCTCCCCAAAAGCCAAGCATCAGGTGGTGCACAATATCCTCAGCAGAAGAGAAAAAATGCAATAGCCTGAGGGACCACATGCAACAGGAGAACTTTGCTTTCAGTTGCCTGGAGAAAGCATCGTACCTCGACTGCATAAAAGCCATTTCGGTGAGTGGGCAGCAAATTCCTCTGCTGGGATGTTTCAGCAGCCTGTTACACCTGGAGATGGAGTTTCCTTTCAGTCACTGGTCGTTACCTGTGATCCCTGTTATACACAAGGATCCAGGAGAGACTCTGGGAAGTGCTTTTCCCACTCTTTGTTAATTGATTAAATCTCTTTGTTGCTTAGAATAACGAAGCAGATGCCATTAGCTTGGATGGAGGTCAAATTTTTGAGGCAGGCCTTGCTCCCTACAAGCTGAAGCCCATCGCTGCTGAGGTCTACGAACACAGTGAAGGTACATTTCCATGCAATATTTTTAAGCCAGGTGGTGGTAACAAACTGAGAGTGCAAAGGCCATTCTTTCCACGCAGAGTTCCCACATATTTTGGTTGGGGCTCCAAGATATTGCCCCTGGCTTCCAGCTCCCTAAAGGGAAGGCTTGGGGGGCAGTTCAGCAAAACGTGAATCATCACCCATGGCCACAGGATCCAGTGCCCCATTTCTTGTCATTTGCTGCAGTGAAGGTCTCTGATCCCATGAGCAGAAATCTTGGTCCTCCTGAAGCATGGCATAAAAATTGTGCTGGTCCCAGAGATCTTCTCCTTTCAGTGGCCTTGAACTCTGTGGATAAAACACAGAGCTAGGAGGCACAAATAACTTCTGTGATCTCCTGTGCAGTCATCAAGACAGGAAAAAAAGTGATTGGAGAGGCAACAGCATTACTGGTGGTTGGGAGGGACACCCAGTTGAGATCGCTGAGGCAAGAAAGGCAGGCAATCCTCACGAAAAAAGAACAGAAGCATAAAAAGGTCTCTGCAACAATCCCTTCTGATCAGAGTTAGATCCGTGGCTTCATCCCTACTCACTCACTGCATCATCCATCTCTCCCATCTTTCTCCTGGGAGCCAAACAGATGCTATTTCCCTGCCATATCCAAAGCTCCCAGTCTCTTTTGATCTCTTCCCTGGAGTTCAGCCTGTTTGTACACAATATTCAGGATCAAAGCAACACAGCAGAGTCATTCCCAACCTGGTAGCTAAGAAAAAGGTATTAAATGGAAGGTTGAGGTTTCTACCATCCCAAAACTCAGTCATTGTATCCATATGTAGCATGTGATACAGTGGGTAAAATTCTAAAGGCTAAATACGGAGTTTCAGTCTCACAAGGCGTCGGTGCGCAACGGCATTTGAGAAGAGACCTGCCAATGGAGACTTGAAAAAAGATTTGTTGAAGATCCTTACAAAACGATGGGACCTTGAGTGTGGTAGCATTTTCAGGTCACTTACTATAAGTTGTAATGAGCAGCATTAGTTCAATATGGGCAGCGTAGCTCACCCCCAAGAATATGAGAAAATCACAAGTGTTCAACCGAATCGCTGATTGCTTGGAAGTGCAGCATTTTGTTCCCTGAGAAACCGTGGATTTAGCAGGATTTGAAATGTTCCTAAGCCCCTCTTTCTCATTGCTTTGTTCCTTTTTCCTGCACTGCAGGCTCCACTACCAGCTACTACGCCGTGGCTGTTGTGAAGAAAGGAACAGGCTTCTCAATAGATGAGCTGCGGGGCAAGACCTCCTGCCACACGGGCCTGGGCAGGTCGGCTGGCTGGGTCATCCCCATCGGGATTCTCACCCACCGCGGAGACATCGAGTGGGACGGCAAAGACTCGGGCTCCATCGAGCAAGGTGAGGGGGCCACGGCGACATCGGCGGTGGGAGTGAAGCCAGGGCTGGTGTTATGGTGAAAGGGGTGTTGCCCAATCTTCCGCAGGGGTCCAGAGGTAGCTGGCAGGGTGCTGACGTTTCTTGAGGGTCCCCTCCCTTCCCAGTCCTCCTAAAAGTGAATTTTTGACCAGCTGTTTTGACCAACTATCCTTCTCATCCATAGCCGTGGCCAATTTCTTCTCTGCCAGCTGTGTTCCTGGTGTCACCACCGAACCCAAACTGTACCGTCAGTGCAAGGGCGACGCCAAGACCAAAATGTCCCGCACAGGACCTTATTCTGGATATTCCGGAGCTTTTCAGTGAGTGAGAGTTATTTTTCCTTTGGGGAAACATTCTAGCCCTGACACATGCAATTTTTTGTTATAGCAAAGGAGGGCTGTGTTGGAATCAGGGGTCCTGAGGAGACTGAATTACTTCTCTGCCATTACAATTTTTTCCCTTCCAGCATAGCTTTTCTTGGGAAGACCATTGCTCTGTGGCTGCAGTTTATGCCAAAAATAATTTGCTGAAATGGGAGATGAGGAGTCACAATGTCTGTTTTTCTAACTTTTCTTCTGTTCTTCTCGCCCGCAGCTGTCTGAAGGATGGGAAAGGAGAGGTGGCTTTTGTGAAACACACAACTGTTCAAGGTACGCCTGCAAGATCCCTCATTTCTCCTCCTTCCAGTCCCACCCCTCGCTGCCACACCATCTTGCAATTTGTCTACACTATGCAGCTTTCATTCCTCTCCAGGCCCAAACCCTTCTTTCATCTCTTGAAAAAAGTTTTGCACATTGTGAACTGACTCATCCTTGTTATTGAGAAATAGGATTATGGCGGATCCACTTTTTCTTCTCTGAGGTTCTTCTTTGTAGTTGGAAAACCTGCTTGGTGCCATATCTGAGAGCCAGCTGTAATGTGAGCAATTGAGCAGGTCACCCATCCCTCTGGGAGGGATTCTGGAGGAAACTCAGCCCACAGCAAGAGTTCACTAACTCTGTGGAGACCAAGGATGGCCTGGCACACCCAGGACCTGCAGTGAGCTCAGTGGAGGGTCACCAAGGCGGTCATGGGGCAGGGACAACTGTCCTGCAAGGAGCTGCTCTGTGGGATGGGCTTGATCAGCCTAGGGACCAGATACAAGGAGAATTTTTTTCCCCTTGAGGACATTGAAGTACTAGGACAGGTTGTCCAGGACAGCTGTGCACCCTTCATCCTTGAAGGGTTTCAAGCTCTACCTGGAACATCCTGCTCTGTCCCTGCCTTGACCAGGGATATTCAAAAGTCCCTTCACACTTGAATTCTCCTGTAAGCTTGTGATCTCAGTCCTGGGCTTTGCCTCCAGCCTTTGACATTAGTTACCTACTGGCCTTCACAGACTACGTGCAGCTCCTGACCTGCTCAATCCATTTGTATGGTGTTTATAATCCTATTTGTATCCCTTTGTGCGTAAATCCTTGTACTGTTGGGTTAGTTACGGCAAAGGCAGAGGTGATCTCTCTTCTGAAGGCATTGCCTTCACGTGCCCACGATGACCCGATTGCAAGGGGGGTGCCTGCAACCTGTCTTCTGCAAAGAATTGCCCCCGGAGCTTCAGCAGAAATAAATTAATTACAAAGCTTCCCAAACTGGCCTTTCTGTCTGTTTTCATGGTGATGCAACTCCTGGTTCCTCCCTTCCTTCAGAAAATGCCCCAACAGAGAAGGACGAGTACGAGCTCCTGTGTCTGGATGGCACCCGCCAGCCCGTGGACAACTACAAGGCCTGTCACTGGGCCAGAGTTCCTGCTCATGCCGTTGTGGCTCGAGATGACAGCAAGGTCAATGACATCTGGAACTTCCTCTCCAAAGCACAGGTATCACCAAGCTCTCCTTTCCTTCCTCTAACACCCCCTGTCCTCTGGTTTTGATTGCTTTCTCCAGCTTTCCACGAGTTTTGCTGTGGTCATCTGCTGATTATTTTTCCCTTATGGCAGGAAAAATTCGGTGTGGGCACAACCAGCACCTTCCACCTCTTTGGGCCACCTGGCAAGAAGGACCCAGCCCTCAAAGACTTGCTTTTCAAAGACTCTGCAGTACAGCTGAAGCAAATCCCATCACTGATGGATGCCCAGCTCTACCTGGGCTTTGAGTATTACAGTGCTGTGCAGAGCCTCCAGAAAGGTAGGCAGGACATCAAACACCAATGTCACGTCAGCATGGGCTGTGTGGGAGAGTTGGCATTGCCAAATACAACCAGGCAAAAGGAACATAATTTTTTCAGACACAGACTGTATCATCTGCAAAATACTTCCTGTGAAATCACGGGAACCTTCAAAAACTTCACTTACATCACCAAAGGAATTTGTTGTATCCGAACCCAAAATAATGTCATCACCACACTGATGAATATGGAAAATCTACACAAACTCCACACCGGTTATTCAGCTGGTGGTAGAGATTGGGCATGGTCAAAACTGCTGCTTAGAAAAGTCATTTCTGGGATGTAAAAAGAAGGAATATCCCAGGACACAGGGTTCAGGCACTTGAGGGAAACAATGTCCCTTATTTCCATCTAGACTCATCAAGCATTTTCTGATAGCTTTCTGAGAGTCAAACATCCCACAAATGATCTCTGAAATCCACTTAGAATTCATAGCACAATTTAAAGTACTTCACTTCTGTTAAGTGGCATTTATGGAAGGGGGTGAATAGACTTCACATAGCATCAAACCAGATTATTCAAGTGCTGTTTTACAGAAACATAACTGCATCATAATTTTCCAGCTCAGTCTGGTCTTAGTCTCATGGCTGTGCAGGCTGTGAGGAGTGCAGAAATGTGAGACATATTACAGGCAGCAATTCCAAGTACTATTATCACACGGGCGTTTAGTGGTTGTGCTGTTTTAGCTAATAGAAGTCTGTCTGAATGGCTTGTGTTCAAGCAGAAATTCACCTTTCTGACCTGTACGTTGATTTTTAAGCCTACTTCAGCTCGAGAATCCCTTTTTCTATTCTTGCCAGCCCAGGGCTTAATTAACAAGAGCTCCTTGCCCCGAGCAGCAGCAGGGTGCACAGGTGGTTTGTGGCCAAGTCCCTCGCACCCAGGACGTGGCTCCGTGGGGCTCATCCTTGTTTTCCCCGCGCTGCCTTTGCAGATCGCCTGACCCCCAGCCGCAGAGGCAGCAAGACACAGTGGTGTGCGATCGGCAGGGATGAGAAGAAGAAGTGTGATGTCTGGAGCGTGATGAGCAACGGGGATGTGGAGTGCGTTGTGGCAGAGGACACCAAGGAATGCATCACGAAGATCATGGTACAGCTTTTTTTTCCCTTTTCTTCTCACTGTGAACTTCTCAGATGCTTCTTTTTGCCAGCTGAGCTTTGGAAAGCGCTGGCCTGGGGGTGCTCAGCGTTTAATTTCTGCACCTTTCCCTCGCAGAAAGGTGAAGCAGATGCCATCAGCTTAGATGGAGGCTTTGTCTACACTGCTGGCATGTGTGGCTTGGTGCCAGTGATGGCAGAGAGCTATGAGGGTAAGCACAGCTCTGTCTCAGGGCCCAGGTGGTGGGGAATGGGCTGGTGCCAAAGTGCCGGTTTTGTTCTGGAATCTGGCAAAGCAGCCGCAGTGCTGCCTCCTGCAGAAATCTCAGAATATCCTGGGTTGGGAGGGACCCACCGGGAGCATCAGTCCAACTCACGGCCCTGCACCAAGACACCCCAACAATCCCACCCTGTGCATCCCTGAGAGCGTTGTCCAAATGCGCCTGGAGCTCTGGCAGCCTTGGGGCTGTGACCATTCCCTGGGGAGCCTGGTCAGTGCCCCAGCACCCTCTGGGGGAAGAAGCTTTTCCTGATATCCAGCCTAACACACGGTGCTCTGAGGCAACTCTGCTCACCACTGCAAGCCTTGTCTTTCCAAGAAAGCGGAACAGCCCCGGCGGAGCAGGCATGGATAGTCAGGAACTCTTCTTTGTTTTAATTAGGATGCCCTGGTCCTTTAGCACCAGCCTTGGTAAAACTGCTTGTTTTAGCTCAGAGGAGCAGCTGGAGGCTGTGGTTTGTTCTGCTGATGTACAAGGTGTTACTTGAAATGGTCGCTTCTACAACAGAGTTTCTCCAGAAATTAGTGAGCTCGATTCTTCTTTTGGATTTGAGATGTCTTTAACTTCACATCTTCTTCTTCTCTCCTCCCACAGATAATCACTGCGAATCAGAAGATGAACCAGGTAATTACAGCCAACAGAAGGACAGAAAACAGTCCAGAGGGATAAAAGTAGAAAAGCAGATAGGAGTCATGAGTGGAGAATAAATGGCCAGTCTCCACCCAAAGAGTGTCCAGCGTAGATATTAGAATTTTGGGAGATAGGTTTAGCAGTTGGAGGGAAAATTAGGGGCTGCAATAAGATCAAAGTGAAGCATTTGGTAGTGGCAGAGATTGGTGTGGTCACACCATAACAGTGTCATGGCTGTGAACAGAGAAAGAGGGTCTGGGCTGCAGCATTAGGAAATCGTTCTTTCTAGAAATGGAAAGGGGGAGAGGAGGGAAGAGTTTTGTCCTTTGATAAGGAGAGAATAAGAAATCAGGAGTGGATAACAAATCCTCACACATGTCTTGCTATAGGCTTCTCACATACCCAGGTGTCAGAGCTTTGGAGGGCAGGGAAATGTCAGGGTTAATAATTTCCTAGGAGCATGGTGGAAGTAGATGCATCACATCTACAAACTCTTCCATTGTTGCTGCCTGGCAAAGCATTTGTAATACAAAGTAATTCTGTGCTGTTCATAGGTGCCCTTTCCCAAGTGAAGCCAATGCTGTCTCCTAAGGGATCACAGTGGGATCCTTGGGTCAGGCCTTAACTCTTCTCTATTTTGTCTTCTGAAAGCAACCTACTTTGCTGTGGCTGTTGTGAAGAAGTCTGACAAGGATATCAGCTGGAACAACCTGCAGGGTAAGAAGTCGTGCCACACCGCCGTGGGGAGAACTGCTGGCTGGAACATCCCCATGGGCCTGATCCACAACAGGACAGGGAACTGCAACTTCGGTGAGTCCAGTTTGGCATCCATTTCTTTGAGATGGGAATCTGCTCACAAAAAAAGGTTCTGTCCTTCATCTGGTTTTCGAAGTTTCTTGTGCCTCAAAGATTCCCTCCTGGAGCGAGGAAATGGAGAAGACTGTTATATAAGGTTTCACTGAGCAAAATTTTAGGCTTTTGGTGTCTGCTTCAAAGCAAGATATGGCACATCAGCTGCTTTGGGGGTCTTTGGTTTCTTTTCACATCTCTCCCCTTCCCTTTGCAGAAGCCCAAGAGGTATTCCCAAAAAGGGAATATGGGCTGCCCCACATGGGCCTGGTGCTTGTGTGGGGTGCGGAGTGGGGGTAAAGGATGAAACTCAAAAGGGAGGGGAAGGGCTGAGAACGGGGGACAGAGGCTGATGTTCATTCAAGAAACTTAAAGGGACTGTTCTGACTGCCTGAGAATTCATTGACAGTTACGGTCCAACAAAAATAATTTGGAAACATTAGCAATGTTATCAACCAAGGCAAAGTAAGCCTATAATTATTAAAAGGAAGTCTCTAACCACATGAAGATACTAGTGTTAGTAAGTTTTATTCGTGGCTTCTCTATCCTCCTGCCTTCCTTTCCCACTGTCCCTTCTACCTCAAGAGCTCTGGCATTGCTGCCAAAAGCAACTCTGCTGACCCATAAAGGCTGTGGAGGCTCGGGCTGTCTGTGTGAGCTGGGAATGGTTTGCAGGGAAAACATTCCTCTTTCTATGCCAAGATAGTGCCTACTGCACTTGAGCCTTAGGACCTGCTTCATCACAGAATCACAGAGTCATGGAATGGTTTGGGTGGGAAGGGACCTTAAAGCCCATCCCATTCCACCCCCTGCCATGGGCAGGACACTTTCCACTAGCCTAGATTGCTCCAAGCCCTGTCCAACCTGGCCTTGGACACTTCCAGGGATGGGGCAGCCACAGCTTCTCTGGGCAACAATCACAATAATTATCAATAACGACAGAACCCAAGTTCCATGGTGAAAGCTGGATGCACATGATTTGTTGCTCACTAAGTCATGCTCCTTCTCCCAGCCCGTTTCCAGCTCCCCAGCGAGCGCTAATGCAAACTCAGGGCGAGAACGTGTTATTAAAATAAAACCTAACTTCTCCGGGCAGGAAAAGTGAAATTCTCCTATTCCTGCCTCCAGATGAATACTTCAGCCAGGGCTGTGCTCCTGGGTCTCCTCCTAGCTCCCGCCTCTGCCAGCTCTGCAAGGGCTCAGGGGGGGTCCCTCCGGAGAAGTGCGTCGCCAGCAGCCACGAGCAGTACTATGGATACACCGGAGCTTTACGGTAGGTGCTGGGGACACCCAGGCTGCCTCAGTGCCCTGGGGCTGATCACAGAGGGTAGGCCACAGGTGAAGTGCAGCCTCATGTCAACACCAATTTGCTGACCTACTCCTCCATTACACCACTGAAAGTATGTATCTCTATAATACTATACATATGCCACATGTATAGTATTTGCTTTCTGGAAATTGATGTCAAACATCCCTGTTCTGTAAAACTCATGTCCTGGTGCCTCCAGGCAAACGTGGAGAGACACAAGCCCTCCTACAATGGCAGAAATGCTCTTCTTTTAACATAAATAAGGAGCGTAAAGGCTGTGTTTCAGATATGTTTAAAATATTTGTGGCAGGGCTCCTAGACCTGGCTGTCCTTGGAGATTAATTGTACGGAAGAAGACTCAAGCCTAAATCAAAGCTGTGGGAAAGGGACAGGATTCAAGCACCCACATCACTGGCCTCTTTTTCTACTTCCCAGGTGTCTGGTTGAGCAGGGGGATGTGGCCTTTATCAAGCATTCCATCGTTGAGGAGAACACTGACGGTACGTGGTCAGGGCTGCCTTCCCCATCTGCATTATTGCTTAGGTGGTGTTGAGGTTGATGTTCTCCTGCTACAAAAGATCTCTGAATCGCCAAACCCATTCTCTTTAAAGGCAAAAGTACAGAAAGTTGGGCCAAAGATCTGAAAATGGACCAGTTTGAGTTGCTGTGCACTGATGGGCAGCGGGCAAATGTCATGGATTACAGGAGATGCAACCTGGCCAAAGTCCCTACCCACGCTGTGGTGACGCGTCCCGAGAAAGCACAACAAGTCCGTGAATTGCTGGAGAACCAAGAGGTTTGTAGCGCTGAGAGTGGAAGAAATATTGTGGGGTTGCTCTGATTTTCCCCAAGTCAGCCTAAGGTGGAAGATTTTACCCCACTGCTATGGGGTGACAGCCTTGTCCCTTGGGCTCCCCCTTCCTCCATCCCTTCCCAAGTGCCTTCTCCTCTGTCACCTTAGCAAACACACCTTTAGGCAGCAGTGGGATTGCAATCGTTGCTGCTGTCCCGCTACACTTGTGTGAGATGAGTTTATCCCATCCCTTCTGGGCTCTGCTCTTGCTGGGATGTTTCAGAGGCTCCTTTGTGGTGCCTGGTCTGTGCCGCAGCTGGGCCAGGCTCAGCCCCAACAGCAGCCTCCCTGCACACACACAGACAGCTACTGGGCTGACCATAACCAGGCTAAACCATCTCTGTTTCTCCCTGCAAGCATTAATATCGGCTCCACCATCAGGGTCCTTTTGCTTCTGCTCATGGGTAAGCTACAGGACCTGCTGGCAGCATCTCTGCACATAGGGACACGTTAAAATGGGGGAAAAATGTGCCTGCCAGTGAGTGATCCCTCCTCTAAGCATGCAGTCAAGTTCAATCCTAAATTTCTGGAGTCTGCCTTGGGGCTCCCCAGGCTGATGGTGAAGAACCAGGAGCTAGGCCAGCTTTCTACTTCTCTCCTCTTTGTGCCTTTATTTCAGAGACTTTTTGGAGCAAAAGGAAGCAGGAATAAAGATTTCAATATGTTTGCATATGAATCCAAGGATCTGCTGTTTAAAGACCGGACAAAGTGCCTGGTCAAGCTCCGTGATAAAACATCCTACAAGGAGTTCCTTGGAGATAAATACTATGCTTCACTTGCCAGCCTCAACACCTGCAATCCATCAGGTAACTGGAACAGCCCCAGAGGAAGTCCTGAATTGCAGTTCTTACCTTGCAGGCACGAACAGTTTCTCCTGGAACTGTCCACTCAATGCCTTTAAAGGAAGAAGATGCCAATGTTCTTTTCTCAGTGTTCTTTGGGTGAACTGAGAGCAGACCTAAAATCTGCTGCTCTGGCAGCAATGTGAATAAAAGACTTTTCCTCAGCTTTATAAAGTATGGGCACAGAGAACCCCCACGGACCCATCAGTGTTGGTTCAGAGGGATTTGTGGTTGAAGCTGTTTTTTAGTGGCAGACCGTGGGTTTTCCATGTGGTGACGTTGTTGAGTGTGTGCCGGTGGGACGGGAGTGTTTAAAAGCAGGATCTGAACTTCTCCCTGTCCTTTCCCTTTCCAGATCTTCTCCAGGTGTGCGCCTTCCTTGAGGACAAGTAGCGAGATGGGAAGGACCCTCGAAGTGGGGGAGAAAACCTCAAGCCGTGACTCCTCTCGTGCCCTCAGCACCGAACACTGACCCGCGGAGGGCCCTCTGCCTTCACTGCTTTCTCTGCCCTCCCTCATCACTCTCAAAGTGGCTCTTTGACACTTTACAATTCTCTGCTGCCAGCACAGCAAAAAAATAAAATCTCAAATCTAAACGGGCGTCCTGAGATTTTTCCAAATGGTCCTTAAGCCCATTCCTTCCTCAGTGCCTCTCACCGCAGGACAGTGACAGATACCAGCACGGCTCTTGTCACTTATTGCTGCCCCTTAGGGAAATTTCTTGCATTTGCCAAAGCAAAATGGATTAAATATACCCTAGAGCCTAATTAACAGATGCTTTGTATCCTCTGTGCTTTTGCTTTGCTCAGATTATCCCTTTGTCTCCCCGGCAGGTGACGGTTTCCCAGTGTGGTCGGGACACAGGAAGAGGGAGAGTGTTTGTGTCAGGGAAGCTGAAGGCTGGAGAAGGGAAAAAACCACCCCAAGCCAAAATAATACAGCAGGAGTAAGGTGGGAGGTGTGAACAGAAAGTGCTGTGTCTCAGATCTCAGCTGGCTGGCTCTGAGTCCCTTCCACCAGGCAGGACTCATTGAGCACAGACATGTATTGATGGGGAGAGTCCAGGCTTAGGCTTCCTTTCTGGAAAAATCTAGGATTTGCTCAGAAACGTGTTTGTTTTGGTAATCTGTCTGACTTTGTGCTGCTGACCTGAAAACAAACATGTAGTTTGTTTTGCCTGATTCTGATCCACAGTGAAAATAAAAAGGTGAGACAAAAAGGGCTGCTGAAGCTCTCTGCTCCAGAGGAACAGCCTGGGCTCATCCAGGGTGTCCCAGTCCTGCTGTCAAGGCAGACATGGAGAAGCTGCTGAGAGCACAAAGCTCCTGGCTTCGAGGGAATGAGTATTTCGATGATTTTTGGATGCACATGGTAAGCGTGGTGAGAAGTCCACCAGCCTGACTGAAAATCCCCCTGGAAGGCAGAAATGCAGAGCGTGACAGGAAAGGATGAAATGTAGTCCCTCCATTTATGTAGGATGAATACACTAGACAGGTGGTTTTTTAACCCATTCTTCAAAACTAGCAAAGAAAGAGAATCAGTGCCTCTGTCAGGCTGTTTCTACAACTCAGTATGGCTACAGTCAGAAATCTTTCCCCTAAAAAAGCTGCATCGTCTGCGTTTCATGTCAGGTGTAAGCCCTTGTCCCATGAGGAGAAGGCATGGATAAAAGGAACCTCCATAGAGGATCACTCAAGCTGGAAGGGACCTCTGGGGGTCTCCAGTCCAATCTCCTGCTCAAGGAAAAGGATCAACCAGGGTGCTCACTGCTTGACCTCCAATGATGGCAACTCCACAACCTCCCTGGGCAGCCTGTCCTGCCGGGGGGCAGCCCCCAAGGGAGAAAATTCCTCTCATACCCACTCTGAACCTGTCTCGTTTCAATGTATTCCTGTTCCTCCTCATCTTGCACCGCTGTGAGAAGCCTGGCTCTACTTCCCGATGCCAGGTACCCACAGCCGCATCTTCCTGGGGCAAAACAGCCCCGTGGAATTCTCAAGGTGTGGGGCAGAGTGGCTGGAAACCGGGGAAAGGCCCTGGGGGTGCTGGCGACAGCAGCTGGACATGAGCCCAGGTGTGCCCAGGTGGGTAAGAGGCCAATGGCACCTGGGCTGTGCCAGCCACGGTGTGCCCAGCAGGAGCAGGGCAGTGACTGTCCCTCTGTGCTGAGTGTGAGAAATAACGGTCTCACACCGCTAAAATTTAACAAACTTATTAAAAACCACAACCAGGAACAAAGGAGCCAGGGATAAGCCCAAGGCTCCGGATGGCGAGGCAGACAAAAGCAGTGCGCGCGACGCAGGGTGCTACCCTCACGGAAAGGCGGAAGAGCTCGTGCAAGGCCCCAGCACCGCTCTTATAGCCAGGCCTGGCTCTCTGATTGGTTGGGTTTTCAATCCGCCGCCTGCTTGGTCCTTTTTGCTCGACGCTGGTTGGCTCGTTTCTAGGGCAATTCCTGACCAATCATTTCCCCAAAGTCCCTCCCGATTGGTTGAGGTCTGACCCAATCAGAGTCCCGAAATCACCAGAACTCCGTGACGTCATCCCTGGGGTTTGCTGGAACCTGGCTCTGAGTCGCCATCTTGGCATCCCCCCCCCCCCTTCAATGATTAACATTGAACATCAATTAAATACAACATTTAAACCCAAACAAACCTCGTTACAACATCCTAACCCACACTGAACATTAATGTCTTGAGCATTATTAAACCTGCAAGATTACACAAGGAATAAATAAAACATTTGAACTAGGTAAACCTGAACTTAACAATCGAACCCTTTAAACTTCATTAACATTTGAACTTAGGGTAATTTAGTAACTTAGTTTTAATGAACCGTTAAAAATTGTTCATAACACTGGGCACTGCGAGCCACCTCCAGTCCTGGGGACAGCTGTGGGCCCAGCAATTCAGGACGGCCATTGAGGGCTGGAGCATGTCCAGGGCAGGGAATGGAGCACCAGGAGCGGCTGCGGGAGCTGGAGGGGCTCAGCCTGGAGAAAAGGAGGCTCAAGGGGGACCTTCTGGCTCTGCACAACTCCCTGATAGGAGGGGGCAGCCGGGGGGGTCGGGCTCTGCTCCCAGGGAACAGGGACAGGACAAGGGGAAACGGGGTGAGGGGGTTCAGCTTGAACACTGGGAACATTTCTTTTCAGAATGAGCTGTCCAACCCTGGCACATCTGCCTGGGATTTAAAAGCCCTGTGGATGCAGCACTTGGGGACACGGCTTAGTGGCAGCGTTGGCAGCGCTGGGGGAATGGATGGACTCGACGGTCTCAGAGAGCTTTTCCAGCCTAAACCATTCCATGTTTCTCGGGGCTCCCCCAGTGAGCCCCCGCCCTCCCAGCTCCTGCTGGGAGAACTACAGCTCCCATGAGCCCCCGCGCGCCGTCCTTCCCGGCGTGCCGCGGGGCCGGAAGGGGAAGTGCGGCGTGGCCACGTGTGCGCAGCATGGCGGGCGGGCTGGAGCCGCACCTGGAGGCGCTGCGGCGGGAGCTGCGCGGCCCCGCCGTGCTCTCCGTGCTCATCGCGCTCATCGCCGTCGCCATCACCTTCCGTGAGTTGCGGGAACCTCCCTTTCCCTCCGCCTCGCGGCCCGCCGGCGGCCAGCGCTCGCTGAGGGGGCGCCGGTGCCGCCAGCCGCGGGCTCAGGTGGCTCCTTCTCATCGCCCTCTCTCCCGCAGTGATCTGGCGGTTCGTGCAGGGCAGGAGGAGCAGCCGGAAGGCCGTGCTGTTGCTGGGCCTCTGCGACGCGGGGAAGACGCTGCTTTTCGCGCGGGTGAGCGGGGAGCGGCGCGGGGGCCTCTCGTACGGAGGTGGAGGAGTTCCCTTTAGCTCAGTTTTTAATCTTTTAGTGAAACTTGAGAGTTGGGGTTTATAGATGTGAGGAGGAATGGACACCGAGTTTTGTCTACCACGGAGCGTCAGAGGAAATTGTGTTTTCGTTTGAATTTGTCGTAGTAAAAGGCTGAGAGATACTTGAGCTCATCGCAGTCTGCAGCTCCTCCCGAGGGGCGGCGGAGGGGCAGGAACATATCTCTGCCCTCTGGGACCAGGGACAGCAGCCCAGGGACCGGCTGAAGCTGTGCCAAGGGAGTTCAGGCTGGGTATCAGCAAAAGGTTCTTCCCCCAGAGAGTGCTGGAGCACTGAACAGGCTCCCCGGAATGGGCACGGCCCCGAGGCTGCGAGAGCTCCAGGAACGTTTGGATGACGCTCTCAGGGGTGCACAGGGTGGGATTTTCGGGGTGTCTGTGCAGGGCCAGGAGTTGGACTGATGATCCCGGTGGGTCCTTTCTAACCCTAGATATCCTATTACTGTTAAGCCTGAAAATGAAAGGGGCACAGCCATGGTTACCCGGTCCCAGCTGGAAAACTCCGAAGGATTTGCAGGCACACTGTCTTCCTTCTTGTTTTAGTGTGGATTCACAATATAAATAGATAATTTTTTCCCCTAATCACCATTTCTTGATTAACTGGGGGAAGTAACCCCAGCAACAGTTTCCTGCAGGAAACCGAGAGCAGCTCTCCCATGCCCATGACCCCTGTCAGACCGTTCCAGTTTCTGAGCAGACGAAGCTGGCCATGAAAAGCCCGGTTTAAGGGTTTGGAGCCTCTCAGGGCTGCTTTTTTCCTGAAGCCTGCCTGTTCCCCCAGCTGCTGTCGGGGAGGTACCGCGACACCCAGACCTCGATCAGCGACAGCTCCGCCGTGTACAGGGTCAGCCGCGACAAGGTGAGTGCGCAGCTTCGGCCCTGGCTCTGCAGCCTTCTTCTGCTCCCTGGGCTAAACCTGCCCTGAGCTCCTCGTGCTGCTCAGGCCTCAGTCTGGCCTCAGTGTAGGACAGAGCTTTTCCAGGCACTGCACGCCGAGAAAGCAGGGAAATACCGGGATGTGTTACTGCTTGGCTCCACAGGTTCTGTTTTCTCTGCTTGTTAAATACTGAAACCTTTCTGACTGAAAACCACACCCGTGGGCTCAGCAGTGTGGGTTGCTCCTCACGGGAGATTTGAGGGAGGGAGGGATTCACCATTCTGTTCCATTGGTTTATTTCCGTGGCAGTAATTTCTCTTTCTCCCAAGACAACCTGACATTAAAAGCTTTATCAGCTTGAAGCAGAGACTCCAGCTGCACTTTATACGGTCTCAGAAAGGATTTTGATATTTTTAGGTCCTGGGCTGCCACAGACCTGGTTCTTTTCAGTTTTTGGCAGTCCTTTCATTCTGGAAATCTCTTTCTTGTGCTGGGTGCACACGTGGCAGGGAGAGCAGCATGCTGGCAGCACCTTAACTGCTGGTGGTTTTGTGGCTTCACCTTCTCAGTCATTATTAAAAACAGTGATAATAAGGTTAAAAACTTGGTAAAGGGACGTGCCGGGTTTTTGAAAAATTTTTCCCATTTTTGTGTCTATTTAATTAAGCAGACAAGTGTTTGGAGGGGTGAGGCAGTGGAATGCTGCAAGGCAGATTGCTGTGTTTTTGATCCTTTTTTTTAATCAGAGACAAGGATTGCAACAAAATCCTAGGGCAGTGGGCAGGAAGGGGCTCCTGCAGCCTTACCTTGAGAGCAGTGACGTGGCCCTGCCTGGCCGTTCCTGCTCTCCCACGTCCTGGCTTTGGCTGCTTCCTTTCCTGGGAAGGGAAACCTTTGCAGCTTGCAGTTAAAAAAGGCTCCTGCCAAGGCATTTTTGTGTTATTCCCGACAAAGTTTTGGTGGATTTAGGGAGACTTGGTGTGTGTGAATAGGTGAGGCTGGAGGTTTATATTCTGTGTTGGGGCAGGTGGGGTTGTGCCTTCAGGACACAAACCCAGGGTCAGACTGGTTTTTCCCCAGTCTGTGATCACAGGAACCCCCAGAGCAGGTGGTGTTAATTCCTCCTTGCTTGTGTTCCAGAGCACTAATGTGACCTTGATCGACCTTCCAGGCCACGAGAGCCTGAGGCTGCAGTTCTTGGAGAGGTTCAAGGCCGCAGCCAGGTAACGTGGAGGGGACCAGCAGGGGAGGAGGGGGTGGGTGATCCTTTGGAAAGGGGTAAACCAGGTGCTGGGAATGCTGTGAGCTGGGCTGCTGGTGCCCTGAGAGTCAGAGCTCTGCTGTGGGGTAGTGCTGGTTAATTTTGGCTTTGCCTTCATAGAATATCTTGAGTGAGGCCCACAAAGGTCATCGAGTCCAACTCCTCACCCTGCACAGGACAATCCCAAAAAAATCGCACTATGAATTTCCTACTTACCTGTGCTTGTAGTGCACCAGGAGGCAAAGCCATTGCAGCAGGGAGGTCTAGGGGACGTGGCATATCCTGGGGCAGGCAGGGGAGGAATTCCTGCTGGAGCTGGCCACGGGCTCTGTTTCATCCAGCACATGCTGCGAGCCTGCGCTTGGGCTGGGTGAGACCAGATGTGGAAATCTCAGCCCTGGGCTGGAATGCAGGGGAAGGTGACTGCAGAACTCCATCCCCAGCACCTGTCCTTCCCTCTTGCCCCAGAGCCATCGTGTTCGTGGTGGACAGCGTGGCCTTCCAGCGGGAGGTGAAGGATGTGGCAGAATTCCTGTACCAGGTGCTGGTGGACAGCACCGTGCTCAGGAACGCGCCCGCGCTGCTCATCGCCTGCAACAAGCAAGGTACCCTGGCTGCCCTGGAGCTGGGCCTGGCCAGTCCTGCAGGCCAGGGCTTCGTGCCGTGGCTGCTGAGCTTGGGACTTGGGATTTCAGCAAAAGGCAGGCTGGAATTTAGGTTTAAACTTCGACTACTCAACAGGAGTGTTTGGAGGACCGCTTGGGAGAGCTGCAGCTCTTTGGGTGGGTGTAAGGCAGGGGGCTTTTTGTTTCTGCTTTCTTTGTGCAGAGCTGTTCCTCAGCCTCCAGGCAGCAGGAAATAGGATCAGCTGGAGCATAATGAACTATCCCTACACACTTGGCAGCTTCAAAGTTAAAATGAGTTGTTCAGCTGCCAAGGTTCCATGTTTTCTCTGGAGTAGCCTGAACATCCAGCTACTGGAAAAGACTTGATTTTCAGATCCCTGCAAGTTCTACAGTGTGGGTCCCTCTGTAACAGTTGGATGTTTTGGGTAGTATCAGATCTGGGTTTTGCAGTTCTTTCCTGCACTAACCCAGGAGCTGCCCGAGGCCTTCATGGCTCTGCGTGCCACGGGTGGAAAGCACAGGACAGGAGGGAGTGCTGGTGCACCAAACCCATCCTCTGAGGTATCTTCCTGCCCAGCAAGAAGAAATTAATTCCCTGCATTGTATCAGACTGTTGGGTTGTTCCCATCCACGCCTGCGATCCCAAAGCTCCAGCATCCCTCATCCTGGTGCAGTCATGGCTGGCCTTGTCCTGGTGACTCCAGTGGCTGCACAGTGTGAACTCGCCTGACTTTAGGAGGAGGAACCAGGTTCTGAATTCTGACAGACAACCAAAGAGCTGATTTCATGTTCTTTTCTCTCTAGACGTCACAATGGCAAAATCAGCAAAACTCATCCAGCAGCAGCTGGAGAAAGAGCTGTAAGTATGGAATGGGATCTCAATCCCCCCGAGCTTTTCCTCTTGTCCTTTCTCTCTTAACCTCAGTGCTCAGTGAGCTCCCTTGAGCCATGTCTGAGTTCCCTGTGGAACTGGGAACAGTCTGTTTGGTCTAGGGGTTGGCAGTGCTGGGTTTACAGGTGGACTCCATGGTCTCAGAGGGCTTTTCCAAGCTAAATGATTCCCTGAATCTATAATCCCTTTGGCCAGCAGACGGCAGCAGGGGTATTTGTGCTGTGCCTCTTCCAGGCCGAATACCTGACCTTCTGTTTTTTAACAGAGGAGTTAGTTGCCACATATTCACGTTCTCCAGGAAAATAAGGATTGCTTGTTCTGGTTGTTGAGTATTTGCCAGCTACCTGTGTGTAGGTGTTGGGTTTCTAGGTTATTGCTGTGCCCTGTTAGGCACAGTTATTCCAGTGTTTACTGTGGGCAAATGGGGATAAGGACATCATCATCATCACCATCATCATCATCATCTGACTCTTGCTGTCCTTATTACAAAACCAAGCCTGTTTGAACACCTCTCCTCGAGTGCCCTCCTACTCCCCTGAGCCTCTGCACTTGTGCCTTCCAGTAATGGCCAGAGGCCTTGGCTGAGCCTCACAGGGCAGTGCTGGGCCTTGTGTCCTTGGTGTAGCTGGCATCCTGCTGGCAGAGCTGGATCCCAAACGTCCCAGAGCCGTGGTGTGGGTGATATTCCCCTGGTCCTCAGCTCCTGACCCTTTCCCTTCTTTCCCTGCAGCAATACCCTGCGGGTGACCCGCTCTGCAGCCCCCACCAGCCTGGATGGCTCAGCCACAGGGGGCCCTGCCCAGCTGGGGAAGAAGGGCAAGGACTTCGACTTCTCCCAGCTGCCCATGAAGGTGGAATTTGTGGAGTGCAGTGCTCGAGGCAGCAAGGGAGAGGAGGGAGAGGCTGACTTGGAGGGCCTCGAGAAGTGGCTGGTGAAGGTGGCCTGAACAGAGATGGACAGGGCTGGGGGGCTGAAGGGAAAAAGATGATCTGGAGCACTCTAATCTCATCGTGATGTAAAAAGAAGGAACGTCAGCTGGAAGTCAGCACTGTGGTGTCTTCTCTGCTGCTCATGGGCTTGGGAGCAATGTGACAATTGCTGGTGTGATTCCCTCTGACTGTTCCTTCATGCTGCAATATTTTTATCCTCTCCCGTCCTCCCTTGCCCCTCCTCTGGGCTGCTGACCCTCTTGGCTTTTCTTTTTCCTTAATCTCTAGGCTTTTCATTTGGTAGTTGCCAAGCAAATTAGGAAGGAGTGCGCTGGCTGGTGAGTTTTAGAGACTGGAGTGTGCCCGTTGTTTCCTGCCGTGGTTTAGACCCCTGTTGCCTCTCAGAGCCACTGACCACCTTATGGCTGGGGCTGCTGGGGAGCACTGCACAAGCTCCCTAAGCTGGGCAGGCATTGAGAGAGTATAAAAAGCTGGTTTCCTCTTTGTGTCTAGCTTCCCGTGGTTCCAAGCTGGTGCAGCCCCATTTCTGTGGGGCTGGAGGAGTGTGAAATGCCCGAACCAGGCTGCCTGCCCTGCTTTACTGCCTGCACCCAGCTCTGTGCCCGTGTGTGGTGATTTCCTCTCTTGATCAGCTCCTGGGAGTTTTTCTTCAGCTGAGGGCTGTCCTCTGAAAGCTTTTTTCCACTCTGCTTTTCCTTCCAGGCTCTCCTCCCACAGCCACGAACGAACACTCTTTAAGAGTGGCAGAGCTACAGGGGGTGATGGCACGAAGCTGAGATGGGCACAATTTCAGATCTGTACCTGCACCCGGTGTGGGACCTGTCGTGCCAGGCATTTGCTGTGCAGTCTGCTGCTGCCTCCTCCTCCAGTGGCTGCAGGAAGGTCTTACTTTGTGTGAAATTAGTCAGCACTTGTGGCAGAGTGAGAGGGAAAGTCAAGGAGCTGCCAGCACCTGGGTGTGTTTCCTCCTCTTGATGGAGATGCTCAAGGAAGAGGGGAAAGAAATGGGAGATTTTCCCAGTTTGTGTCGTACTGCACATTGCAGAGTCCTAGTGCAGTGACATTTTCCCTTTGTTTATGGCTTCCCCTGTTGTTTTAGGGTTGTTGGGGTGGCTGGCTCCTGGCAGACCCTTTTTGTAGTTTGTAGCCCCTCTTCCCTGTGGTTTGATGCCTCCTTCATCACTCAACTCATCTCTTGTGTTCTTTTCCTTCTTTGGGGCTTTTCCTGCCTCCCTGCAGCATTGCCAAGTGTTGGGAAGAGCAGGAAGAGCCTTCAGCAAAGCCCTGTGCCTGTAATGAAGCTGGTCCTTGCATTTCCAGCCTCGGGAACCGTCAGTGCTGGAGGTGGGGAGGGTTATGTTTACCAAACATGTTAAATGCTTCTGTTTCCTGCAGGCAGAGTCCTGTTGGAACATGTTTGTCATGCTTCGAACTCCTTTAGCTGGAGGTCTTGGGCTGCCTGCTTTGAATCCATAATGCTGAAGTGATTTTGGGCAAAAAAATTGCTGTTTCTTTGGGTGATTGTTCTTGCAAAGACACAGAGGCCAAGCACCAGCCTCAGCTTAAGGGGGGTAAGGTACCATGAGGCCGTGGTGGGTTTTAAGTTATTATTTTTAAGAGTATTCCTTAAGTAAATTCTTTTTTGCTTAAATGTTTGTTCTCAAGTCTTGCTTCAGTCTGTGTGTTTGCCTTTGCTCTTCCCAGCGGTGTCAGATCCACATGGATGGGGCTCTGCTCCTGCTCAGCACAATGCTGGGGATCAACCTTCCTGCTCTGTGGCCAGGTCTGTGTTGTCAAAAACCATTGTTTTCTGCACACAGAGGGCTTTGGGGTTGGATTTTTTGGTTTTGTATTTACTCCTTGGTCAGACTAATTGATAAATTGATAACCACATAGCGAAAAACGCCCACAAATCATCATGAAAAGGCACTTTGGTGATGTGCACAGGAGTGCTCCGGCCAGCTGCAGTGGCTGTGGTGACAGAGCAGCGCTGCTCTGCCCTGGAGGTGGCCGTGGCACCCTGTGGCTTTGCTGGATGGAGATGAGATGCCTCAGCTTTCCCGGGCCGGGGAGTGGCTGCGTGGCCACAGCCAAGCTGGGGCTGTGCCTGGAGCCGCTCGTGCCGGAGCACAGAGCAGAACTCCAGGAGTTTTTTGGGCCTCACTCCATGACTTTTTAAATATTCAGGGCTGGCTTTTCCCCAGTGGCTGAGGGAAGAGAGCAGAACTGGAAGCTCTGGGTGTTTTCTTGTTTTTCTTTATTCCCCAGTCAGCTCTGTGCTTTGTTCTTTGCTCTTCTGACCTTGTTCCCAGCCCGTGGCTCTGCTGGCTGGGAGTGCTGCTCCTGAGGCTGCAGCTCAGCAGGGCTGTGTTGGGATGGCTTTGGCAGGACAATGGGATGTGATAAACTCAGCCCCTTCTTGCTCCAGCTGCCTGACCCTGAGTCAGGAACCCGCTGTGTTCGTGTGTCCCCAGGGGCTGAGGCCCTCGCTGTGCTAAAGCTCTTTTGGTCACTGTTTTTTCCTATGGATTGTACTCTGAACTGTTCCCCTGGAAAAGGCAGACTTTTTGGAGGAGAACGACGAGCACAGTGATAAGCAGGATAGCAGAAAACCTGAAAGAGGAGGAGAGGTTGCTGAAAGGCAAAGAAAAGCAAAAATAGCAATGCCTGGACATCAGCATCTGGGGGCGAGCGCTTTCCAAGGCTCCCCAAAGGAGCTGTTCCAGCTGTGCCCTGCCCTGTGCACAGAGCCACCACCCTGGCACCTTTGGGGCCAGGAACTTCTGTTGGCCCCATTGGTGCCACCTCATGCACTTTGTGACCAGCCTCTCCTGAGGTTGGTCCTGCTGGACGTTACCCCTGGTGTGAAAGAAGTGGAGACAGTTATGGAAGGTCAGGCGAGTGTTCAGGGAAGATCTGCCAGGTGGAGGCGGAACAGGAGCAGGGATAACATGGAGAAAGCTTTTTTTGGTGAAGGCTTTGCTGATCCAGAGCAAATCCAGGTCAGGTCCCCTCCTGTCCTCTCCTTTCCCTGGACTCCCTCCATGAGCACGGATGCAGCAGGGCCAAGAGCACAGGGAAAAGCCATGGGGGTAAGGACAGCAGGGCCTGAATACATTCACCCCAGAAAACTCCTGAAAGAAAGCCCCAAACCCACTGTACCCTGCCCAGAGCCCTCTGCATTGAAAAAATTGCAGGATTTTAAAGTAGCTCTGCTTGACATAAGCAGCTGGAATTGTTAGGCCATGGGTTGAACTTGATGTGAACCCTAAGGCTATGCTGTGTCAGGCAGAGATGGATGAGAGGGAAATCTGGAGCTGACAATCTGATCAATAATAATAGTAAAGATCATTAATAACAGAATAGGAAAAGCTGCAGGTAAAATATTACTTTAAAATGCTGGAGCAGACTGTGGTCTCTGTACTGTAACAAACCCAGCACGGTGTGGACTAACAGAACTCAACAAAACCCACCTGAGGGGTGTGAAACAACCAAAACAGCAAAGCGCTGAAGGGTGAGAAGGACCCCAGATCCTGATACGGCTTTCGCTCAGGACTGTGGTGTGAGGGAGGGGGGATTGAAACTTTGTAATTGCCAGGCATTTCTTTGTTCACGGTCCCTCCTCTGAGGCACCAGCTCGAGCAACCAAATACCAGAACTGATCTGTGCCAGTAAACCTATCGGGGATGAGAACCTCAGGTCAAAAGGTTTTGCTGTGCCTGCAGCCCCTGCCCAGAGACGCTGCCAGGACAGGGGGACGCAGGCAGGGCTGGGCAGGTTCCATGGCACTGCAGGCCGGGCACCGGCCGGGCCCCGGGCTCTGTGTAGCCCCTGCCAGCCCTCCCCCATCACCGGTGGAGCGGCAGGAGGAGGATGTCCCCCTCTGCCACCATCTCTTCCCCGTTCCCAGCTAGAATGTGCTCAGCGTGGGCCAGGCTGTGACCTGCAGCCTCCCCAGGGCCTTGTCTTGCTGGTGGGGGGAGACCAAGAAAGCACTCTAGTTGGAAAAGTGACCTTTATTTAAAAAATAATAAAAAAAAAAAGCAACAAACCCCAGATGTTCTGCAATAAAGCCCTTGTGCTGACTTGTCCCAACACGTGTGCGGTGTCCCTGCTGACCTCTGTGGGGGCTGTGGGCGGGGGGACACCGGGCAGCCCCTCCGGGCTGGCAGCCACCGCCCCTGCTCCTGTCCCGGCCGAGAAGGCACCTCCTGGCCGGGAATGTGACGCCGGAGCGGGAGCATCGCCCACAGCAGGCCTTTCTCCGGGTCCGTGTGTTCCAGCCCCCTCTGCCTCCTGCTCCAGCTGGCCGGGGGGCTTCCCCTCCCCAGGGTGACGGGCAAGCGCAGCTGGACACCCTGGGAGAAGCCATTCCCAGGATCGGGCTGGCCCGGAGCGTCCCCCGCCGGGAGCAGCCGGGCTGCGGGAGAGGAGCTCGGAGCTGCGAGAGCGGAGTCGCTCCCGTGGGAGGTAAAACAAACCCAAACAAGACAAAGTAGTGGCAGTGGGTGATGGGGGTGCGAGCCGGTCCTCGGGGGCTACACCAGCCCCGCCGCCTTCTCCTGCACGTTGTACTCCTTGCTCCTCTTCACCTTCCAGCTGATGAGGGCGAGCAGCACGGTGCCCACCACCTTGTAGCCCACCTGCAGCCCCAGGTATCTGCCGGGAGAAGAGCAGGGACATGCCACGTCCGGAGCTGGCACTTGCAGCCGGCCCCAGGCGGGGCTGGAGCCCCTCCCCGGGCCACAGGGTACCTGTTGCGGAGGAAGTCGTTGTTGTAGTAGGCGCAGAAGCGGCGCTGGGTGCACTGCTGCTGCCAGTAGATGCAGGAGGAGTCGATGAGGGCTCCGAACATGGCCGGGGCCGGCAGCCAGGCTGGAAGGAAGACAGCATGGAGTCAGGGGCCGTTCCCGAGGAGGTTCGGTGCCTCCTGCGGCTCCGGCAAACTCCCAGCCTCATTCAGAGACGAACACTCACCCAGCAGCCTCATTAGTAAGAACTGGACTCCGATGGCGAACGACTTCTCGTCTTGGTTCACCACCCTGCGGGGGAGAAGCCACGGGAGGTCAGAGCTGCTGGTGCTGGATTTGGGCTGGTTGCACGTTTACGACATCCCGTTGTTCCCAACGTGGGGAACCATCGCATCGGCCTCCCCCTGGGACTCAGGAACCCCCTCCACCACTGCTCACCGTAGCACCATCATGTAGAGGGGGTTGTGGGACAGGCAGGCGACCAGGGCGGCAAAGGAGATGAGGAATATGGCAGGAAGGAGCATATGGGAGCAGCTGACGGGACAAGAGCCTGTGTAGGTGGAGAACAGCTCATTCCCATTCAGGGAGCAGTTGTGGTAGATCTGTTGGAAACATTGGGAACAAACCAGGCATCAGGCTCCCAGCTCCAGGAGCAGGTTTCTTGTGACACACTGTCCCACATCCCTTTGCAGGACACCAAGAGCACCAGTCCCAGTTTTATGGCATGGCCATGGCATCCCATAATGGGATTTGCCACCATCCCTGTTCCTCCAAGCAGATCCCAGGGCATTACAGCAATTCTCCACGGCACCTTCCCAGGGCTCAGCACACTGTGTGGAAAAGGTTCCACCCCCTTATTGCATTTGTTGGGTTCCTGCAGCATCCCTCCAGTATTCCCAGCAAGGCTGCTTTGCTAACCACCTGCTTTACTCACCAGTTGTCTGGGGTTGGAGGGGTTCGTGCTGCTGTTGGTGCAGCCGGCGAAGCAGGGTGAGATGTATTCCGTGGTGTTCTTCCGGCACACCGGGTGGAAGATCTGCTTAGAGCACTGGCACCCAACCCGTGCCTTAACCTGCTGCTGGGAATTCGGTATACTGCCAGAAAGGAGGGGGGAAAAATCGGGAAAAAATTAAGAAATAGGACAGGAGGAATCAAAAAAAAAAAAAAAATCCCTTTTACTAGTTGAGCAGTTTTCCTGTTCCTGTTTGGGCTGGGACACTGCCAGCAGCAGTCTGGCCTTCTGCCAGCCCCTGATCCCTGCAGGTACCTCTGGAAGCGTGCAGTGAATGTCACAGGAATTATGTTATGTCTACAAACAAGTACTCACACGCTTCTTTTCTCTCTCTCTTTTTTTTCCCCCCAGCTGAAAACTAATCGGCCAAAAGCCTGGAGAAATGGATCTGGGCTCCGTCCAGAGCTGCACAAACAGATGTGCAAACAGCCACAGCTGGAAACACCACACGGACACAGACTGAAAGTGGGCATGTTCCCAAACAAGCCTGCTGACTGTGGAAGTGAAGAGGACAGACCCAGTGATCTGCCCTGTCTTCCCTCACTCCCCTAAGGAGTGCATCTGCTGGAGTCACACAGCCTGAATCCTTCAGGAATGTGGCACTGGGGAGCTGCCCTTGGGCATGGTGGGATCGGGCAGCTCCACCTCCTGTGGGAACATGGCATCAGAAACCTCTTCCTTGCTGGCAGTGCACTGGGGAATGAGCTCAATGCACTTGACATCAAGCCTTGGTCGTATCAAAATGTCATTTTTATCTTGAGAAGTCATGGTAAGAGCCAAAAATATCCGCTGAGGTGAGGAGAAAGGTGATGTCCAGCTGGAACACTGGGAGCGTGTGAAGTGATGTGGACACAATGTTACTAATTTTCCCCTAAAAATCCAGAGTGAAAAATTACACCCTGCTTGTTTGGCCCAGAAGATCACGGATAAATGCCCTCCCGAGCTCTCTGGGCTGGGAAGCACCCGAATCTCCTCCAAGCAGTGGGATCAAGGAGCAAGCAGCAGCATGGCGATACCTTCTGCCTCTCCATCAGCAGGTATCCCTCCCCATGGAAAAGAGCTGGAGAAACAAGGAGATGGTAGCAGCATTACCTGGGGTGGTAGATGCCCTCGATGTGCCCTGTGGAGCAGCCCATGAAGAAAATGGGCAGGCAGATGAGGATGGAGAACACGAGCACCACCACGGCGAAGCGCGGGATGGCCCGCAGGGAGAAGGAGAAGCGCTTCATGATGATCCCTCCCAGGAGCATCCCGAGCGCCGCTGCCGGCAGGTTCACAGCTCCTGCAGAGGAATGGAGCCATCAGGGGGGTCCTGCCTGCCCAGAACCCCTCTCTGGACTTCACAGGAGTTGGGAGAACCCACAGATCCAACCGTTGGCCAAGACAGCCCAAACCCAAGGCAGCCAGGGAACTTCGGGTCAGGAAAGTCACCAACCACCCCAAGGTGAACCCTAGGCCTCATCCAAAAATGAGCTTTCAGACACTTCCTCTCCAGGATTTAAAAAGCCTGGGCAGTTGGCTCTCTGCTGCTGGATATTTTTTGCCACCATCCGTGCTCACCTATGAGGAAGTTGGCGTGGGAGGGGGAGGCACCGTACTGCTTCTCCAGGAATTTGTTGAGGAAGGTGGCCAGACCCGCAATGACGGAGGAGAAGCTGCACTGAGCCAGCACCAGGAGGATGAAGAGGGGGTTGAGCAGCAGCCTGAGGAAGATCTTTGGGAATCCTACAGGGAAACCGAAGGAAAAATGTCTTTTAGCTGTGTGATCCTCACGCCAGCAATCTGTACTGGGAAGAAACCCCCACCCTTAGCCTGTTCCCAGTAAGGATGTCTGCGGGATGATGACAATCTACTAGGGATGTCTGCGGGCATGGGAAAGCGGGAGGGGAGACACCCTGATGTGTCCCAGCAGCTGGCAGGACCATGGATGCGTCTTCCTGGTGGGACATTGTGTCCTCTGGCCCCGTCAGCAGAGGCAGATGGACCCTGGGAGCAACTCTGTTTATTTGGTCTCTTACGAGTTTTCTAATTAGCACGGAGTGGTGGAGAGCCAGCGTCCATTAAAGCCCAAAGAGAGGAGAAGAGGGAACCGACAGCTCCAGGATGTGGCTGCAGTGGAGGAAGAGGCAAGGAAGGAGGGGCTTTATCTGGGAAGAAATCCTTCTGGAGCTAAGAGTCATTAATCTGGTCCCTCAGCCGTGACATCCCTCTCAAGCCTGTTTTGGCTGCACATAAACAGTGTCAGCTGCAGTGGGGTGACCTCATCGAGGAGCTGCTGGCGCCAGCAGCCCCGTGCCCACTCCCGGAGCTGGGGTTCAACCTCCCAGAGACCCTTTTCCGGCACACTCGTACCACTTTAATGCCAAATTCGGAATCAATTCAGGCCCCACAGAAGAGTGGCCTCAAGAGGTCTGCAGCCCGAGGGAGGCTGTGCCCACCTTCCCATGGCCCTTAGGCCCTCATGGTGCCAGGGCTGGTCCACACACAGGGCTGTACTCCCAAGGACTCCCAACAAGCCTTGGTGTGAATTGGCTGGCATGGTGGTCCTCACCCACCCAGCATGGCCCAGCACGGCCCAGCAATCCCCATCCACCCTCGCCTGGACCCGCCAGCACTTTACTTTTTATAAACTCCAGCAGGGAGGTCTCTTCAGCTGCCCCTGTCTCCATCTTCCTGAGCATCCCGGCCTCCGTGCTCCGCTCCTGGGAGGGGAGAGAGGAGCAGCCTGTGGTGAGAGGGGCTGGCACTGTCCTGGCACAGGGAGGCTCAGGAGGGGCAGGGTCTGTCCCAGGGGCCTTTGACCCCCAGCCAAGCCCAACAATTACAGCAAAGCCCCATCCCATGTGCCCTGAGCACTTCTCCGGGCTGGGAGAGCTGGGAGTGTTCACCTGGAGAAGAGAAGGCTCTGAGGAGAGCCCCTTCCAGGGCCTAAAGGAGCTCCAAGAGAACCGGAGAGGGACTTTGGACAAGGTCCTGGAGTGCCAGGACAAGGGGGAATGGTTTCCCACTGCCATTAGGGTTAGATGGGATATTGGGGAGAAATTCTTCCCTGTGAGGGAGGTGAGGCCCTGGCATAGCTTCTTAGAGAAGCTGTGGCTGTCCCATCCCTCGAAGTGTTCAAGGCCAGGTTGGAGGGGGCTTGGAGCAGCCTGGGTTAGTGGAAGGTTCCATGGCAGGGGGTGGAACAGGACGAGCTTTAAGGTCCTTCCAACCCAAAATATTCTGGGATTCTGTGATTAAAGGGGTGAGTTATCTCAAATATCACTGCAGCCGCTGAGCAGAGCAGCAAGACAACAGCTTGTTGTTGGGAGGTTTTAAGAACTTGGAAATTTTTCCTCTCCTGAACTCTGACAAAAGACCTCCCTTTTAACTCCACAGAAAGTCTGAAAATGAAAGTTGGAGACAGCTCAGCTCAAGTCTGGAGAGTCCTTTAGCCATAACTCTGAAATACTTTGGATTTGATTTTACCTTTAAAGAATCGATGAGTAAACAATTTCAAAACAGAACTAAAGTATTTCTGTAACAAAACCACCAGAGCCTGGCTTTGAAAACACCAAATTTATATATATTAATTATTTTCCATATTTAAAAATTTGTTTTAATGGGAAGGGGTTGCTGGACTCCCTTCCTCCCTCCCACCCCTCTCCTCCAGGGATGGGTATTCCCTCTCTGAGCACATCCCTGGCTCCAGGACGTTCCAGCCTCTGGAGATGGGGTCTCACCTCTCCTTTCAGCATGTACCGAGGGAAGAAGAAGTAAGGGATTGAGGTGAGCACCAAGCAGCCCGAGGAGATGAGCAGCCCCAGCCACCAGGCTCCAATCCACCGCTGGTCACCCGGCGTCAGGTCCACTGTCATTGCAAGGTACAAGGACACACTGTAAGAGCTCCAAGGGTGAAAGGGACAAACCTCCATGAAAATGTGGACTGCTGGAGTATGAGGAGTCCCTGTGGGCACAGCCCAAGGGTCACTCCACTGGCATGTAAGAGCAAATGGATGGAGGTGGGAGCTCCCACCAGTGTTGGCAGCAAGACCGGCCCTGGTTGTGTTTTACCTGCGTTTTCCTTGGCCAGGACCCTGCACCGCCACTCATCCCAACTGCACCGAGCCTCCCAGGTGACTGCAGGATGGATCTGGTCAGCATGGAAGCACGCTGATGGCACAGGTTCAACTCTACCCCCCGAGCCAGCCAATGAGGCAGAGATTACGGGGGCCCGACTCCATCCTCTGCCTGGAGAACACAGTGGGTTGGGCCATGCTGCCTGTCAGGGATGCTGAGCCAAGACAGGGACTGGGAAAGGGCACACTGCTTTCCTGGAAAAGGCTGCTCTCCCATTGTTCCAGGCTTGGTCACTCTCTGCTTCCAGAGACCAAGGGAAGGCCCTGTGCTGGCAGAAGCTCCTGGTTTCCGAGTGGACCAAACTCTGGGCGCCTTCTCCGGAAAAAGGAGGAGAAAGTGCGAGCCGCTCTGTCTCCAGCACACACATCCTTTGGCTGGGCCAAGTGATGCTCACGGGAGGTTTGATAGATGGCTTGGCTTGGCGTGGGGACCCCGGCTGGAATGTGGCGGCTGGGAAGGAACCAGCGGCCAGCTCCGGGTGGGAGCTCCGTGCCAGGGTGTGACAGGAGAGGAGCCCACACCCCACTGAAACAAACATCCCACTTCCCCAAACAGGACCACTCCACTCTGGAGCTTGGACGTCATCATGGAGCGACCAGGCAGAGGCTGCTAAATCCGTCTGCCGCCATGGGGAATGGGCCAAGGCTTTTTGGCGTTTCCTGCCCACATTCATTTATTATTCTTATCAGGCACCGGACAAAAATGTCAGGCAGGCTCTGATCTCTCTACGGAAACACAGGAAAAGCCATGTTAATGATGGAGCTGAGGAGAATTCTTTAGTGATTAAGTTACCAGAAATAATAAGCACACGCCGTGGATAAAGCAAATTATCCCTGCGGTGGCGTCAGCTCAGCCCCTCTGGTGGAGGGGAGGAGGATGAGTAGACTCAGGTTCTCTTTGTATCAACAGGACAGTGGTTGCTCTGTGGTTGTCTTCTCCATCCCTGGGTTCCTCAGATTTCCCTGCTCCTCTCCCCGACTGTGCTGGGGTTGTGGGGTACCTCAGTGTGGTGGTAGTGGGCAGACCCCAGCCATGACCTCCAGTGCAGCACCATGAGTTGGGCATTGGAATGTCCCTACCCCAGGGCTCTGCTTCCGTGGTGGTGTCAGGACCACCTGTACCGGTCCTTGTGGGGTGATGGAGTGGAGGAGTATGCTGGGGGTGCTTTTCCAGGTCGGGTCTTTCCAGGGCAGTGGGTTTTATGAGCCACAGGACTGGTGGCTCCTGTCACCTTTCATCTCAGAGCAACCTTCTGACCCACAGAGGGCCTTTAGGACCTGAGCAATACTCACCAGCGTCAACCCTTCCGATATCCACGAAGAGCCGCAGCACCACAGACCCCAGCAAGTATCCAAAGGCAGGGCCGAACACAGCAATGGCAAAGAGGATGGCTGGGAAAAGGGAGCAGAGAGAGCCCCTGAGAGCAGGGAACGGTAGCTTCCATGCGGATATGGCTTCTGTCTTCCCAGGAGACACAGGAATGGTGGCACAACAGGCAGAGGGGAGAAACCACCCTTCATCACGCTGCAGGTGGTGACAAGATCCCCACTGCCCCGAAACTGAAGGTGGTATTTATCTGACAGGAACAGGAGGGGGAAGGCAGCTGCCTGTGGAAAAAGTCCCTCTGCTCTGCTGCCATCAAGGCTTTGCTGACACAATAAAAGTTGTCCTCGACACCACGAATATCCATGATATTCATGAACCCCAGCGAGCAGCAGGGCAGTGACTACCTGGGCTCACACAAGTGATAGAGACCTTCATTTCCTCTAGGATGCCAGGGAAACAAACTCATCCTAATCCTCAGACCCAAGGAAAAACATTTGGTACAAACGTCAGGAGAGGTGAAAGATTCTGAGGGCAAAAAGGCCACCAGACCACCCTTGGTGCAGCTGAACCCTCCCATTCCGAAACAGATAACCCTTAAGGTCAGAACATTTTCTTTTGACTCGTTTGCAATGACAGGATCCAAGTTCCCTCCTTGAAAGAAAGTCTTTACACAACCTTCTCAAGATGTTTAAAAGGAGGCAGTGAGCTTGAGCTGCATCAGACATAAAATGAAATGGGACTTGGGCAGATGGAATTTCTGCTATATTGAGGCAACCAGGACCCCCTGCCATTCACCCTGACAGACATTCCCACAACCCTAAAGGGACCACGTGTATTATAAACAACATGCCAGTCCCACTTTCCTTCCTCTTCAGAACCTTTCAGGTTCCGTCAGTCCTCTTTCCTTCATTTTCCTTACAGATTTGGGAATTCTAAGGGATCAGTGGGACAGTTAGTTGGAACGGTGATCCCTCACTGTGGCTGGAAGACAAGGATGCTGGGGCTTGGAGTGACCTGGTCTAATGGAAAGTGTCCCTGCCCATGGGAGGGGCTGGAACTGGATGAGCTTTCAGGTCCCTTCCAACCCAAACCGTCCTGGGATTCTGTGAAACAAAACAATGTACAGCAATGGTCCCACTTACCAACATACAGCGGGGAATTGTTGGCGTCTGCGAAGTCGTCCACGTAGGATATCCCAAAGGGCTGGATGGGCACGGTCCCGATCCCAGCCAGCAGCTGGGCGATGACCATCATGGCCCACATGCTGCTTGCCTCTTTCTGGGGGTCCTGGGTGGTGTTTGGGCACACAAATCTACTCTCTGCATAGCACAGCTCAACCTGCCCCTGGCTTTTGTTACCTGGAAGGGAGAAAAAGGAGCATTACAACACTGGGTATATCCCCTGCCTTCTCCCACACTAAATCTCCAAATAGCAGGAATCTCCCAGGCTCACTGAGTAGGCACAAACTGCTGGATTTTGGATGGATTGCTCATTTTATTCAGCAGTTCTCATCACCCCGCCCTTCCTTTGCAGTATTGCACCGAGGTCAGGGTAGCAAACAACCAGGCTGTGATTTTAATCAAACTTTTAAAGAGTTCATGCCATGGAGTGAGGGTGCTCTGGGTTTAATGAGGGCAGACCTAACCCACGGCTGGTTTTTGCTGTCTGTGGTCTCTGCTCCCTTGTGGTACCCGGGCAGGAGCAGGGAGTGATGCCCTCTGGGGTCAGCTGGCTGCCCTAAGTAGGACACCCTGCCCTCAATCTCTGTTGCTCCCATGGCTCAGGAGCAGCTCAGCTCCAAAACATGGGCCTTGCTCCTTCATACAGCCCAGACACGGGGGTCTTCACCCTGCTCCAGACTGCCATGGAAACTCCAACCTGGACTGAAGTATCTTCAAGGGCTGTTCACAGACTGAATTTGTTCTTTTCCATCATCAGGCAATCCTCATAATGTCAGTATCTTTGCCCTGTCCATCTGTTTTTGCAGTCCATCCTCTAATTCTGTTCAGTTTAGCAAAGGTGTTCTGCAAAAATTGTGCTCTGTACAGAACTTTTGGGTCAAACACAGTTCTTGGTACTTTCTTTCGACCTTTTTAGGGATTTCTGGTTATACTTCCATGGATGTACACAAGTCTAACACTAATCAATTGAGGCATTAGCATTACTTGACCAGTGCATAATTCCTGTCCAGTTTCCTTATTGTTGTACCTATTCACCCACACAGGGAGCCCAGCTCTGGGCAGGGAGCAGGGTGATACCTGCTCCTTCCTCATTCCCTTCACAGTAAGAGCAGCCTCTGTCCCAAATCCTGACCTATCCATAGCCTGATGCATGAATTTAAGCTGCTGGAAAACTTGGCATCTGATGCCTGATTTACTCTCCAAACTCAAAAATCATGGGATGGGGACAAGCAGAGGTCTGAGGTGGCAGATTCAGAGGTGGTAATCCCCACAGAGGCTCATCAGCATTCTGAGGATTTAGGGACCAAACTACTCTGGAAAGACCAAAGCCAGCCTTGTGGCAAGTGATGCCGGTTCTTCTGCTTATTCCATTCTGCATGGAAAATAGAGCTGTCATCATAAGCACGAGCTTGTTCCCAAAGCCTTCCCAGTTAAAGCAGCAGGCTTCCTTGGAGTGGATCCTAAGGATCCTGGCCAGAGCAGAACAGGCCCTGGGGACAGGGGAGCTTTGCTTTATCACAGAATTCCAGAATGGTTTTGGTTGGATGAAACCTTAAAGCTCATCTCATTCCCCCCCCTGCCACGGGCAGGGACACCTTCCACTAGCCCAGGATGCTCTAAGCCCTGTCCAACCTGGCCTTGGGCACTTCCAGGGCTCCAGGGGCAGCCACAGCTTCTCTGGGCAACCTGTGCCAGGCCCTCACCGCCCTCACAGGGAAGAATTTCTCCCTAATATCTACTCTACTCCTCCTCTCTCTCAGAGAAGCTGTGGCTGCCCCATCCCTGGAAGTGTTCAAGGACAGACTTGGAGCAACCTGGTCTAGTGGAAGGTGTCCTTGCCCATGGCAGGGGGTGGAAGGAAATGGTCCTTAAGGTCCCTTCAAACTCAAACCATTCCATGATTCTATAACAACAACTGGAATAACATATGCAGGAGAGGCAGAAGAAATCCCACGTGTAATTTTTGCATTCAGAAGGGGTTCCAAAGCTATCATGATGTCAGGTTTAATCAGCAACTGCCCACCTTAAGGCTCTGCCTCCAAGCACTGTGTTCAAATCATGTGCGCCCTGGAAACACTCCCTTTTTTAGGGCGGTCACAGGTAACCCTGGAGCAGCTGGATCTGGGTTTGTGGGGCACAGCTGGTGGCACTCACCGGAGCTGAGTGCAGTGTACTCGTAGGGGCCCGACAGGAAGTGGGGCAGGGTCACCAGGAAGGCCCCCAGGGCCAGCAGCAGCCCCCCCACGCCGATCACCCGCGGGCGGTGCACTCGGCTGCCGAAGTAGCTGACGAAGATGATGAGCACCACGTTGCCGATCTGGAAAAGGCACAGAGAAGCGGGAGAAATGTGAGAAGATGTCATGGAGGACATCCAGACCCTATGGCTGTGTCTGGGTGGGTGGACAGGTCTCTCATCAGGAGGTGTTTCACCCTCACAGGAGGAGGAGCATCCCCTCGCCCTGCGTGTTCACAGCATGTCAGTGCTCCCTTCTCATCTCCAGCCAGAGGGTCACTCCTTGGCCACCTCTGTGCATCCCTTGTTGGCATGAACAACATCACAGTCGCCCTTTTCAGGCTTTTTTCAGCACCCACACCTGTCACCCACCCCACAGGCATCACGGAATCCTTTAGGTTGGAAAAACCCTCTGAGACCATCAAGTTCTACTGCTCCCCCAGCACTGCCAAGGTCATCACTGCCCCATGTCCCCAAGTGCCACATCTACAACATCTGTTAGACCCCTCCAAGGATGGGGACTCCACCACTGCCCTGGGCAGCTGTGCTAGGGCTGGACAACCCTTTCAGTGAAGCAATTTTCTCTCACACACAAACTAAACCTCCCCTGGCACAACTTGAGGCCATTTCCTCTTGTCCTGTCCCTTGTTCCCTGGGAGAAGAGATCAACCGATGTGGCATAAAATGACAATTCCTCCAAAACCAGCAAGGAATGAAACGTATTGCCTCCATTCCTGTGACTCAAACAGACATGAGCCCTGCTACAAAGTCCAGCTCACTGCAAATATTTGTGACCCCGGACATTTGCAACTGCAGATAGCATCAGCTAAAAAGCCATGAAACCACACAGCTCACTCACAACAAGTGGGTGAACACAAAATCCTCATTACATGGGCTTTGACAGCTTGGGACAAGCCAAACATCATTTTAACTTTGGCATGTTGAAGCTGTCCCTGCTCATTGCAGGGAGTTGGGCAAGATGGCCTTTAAAGGTCCCTTCCAACCCAAACCATTCTGTGATTCTATGTATGGCTAAGAAAACTTTGTATTTATGTTTGTGTGGGCTCCCTTGTTTGTCTCTTTGTGGGTTTTGTTCTTGGAATTGCTGCAGGCACCAACGCAATAAGATTGTTGTCCAGGACAGGCAGGGCAGCTCACATAGTCACAGACAGCAGGAGGTCTCAATGGGCCCTGAGACATCCTTTTAATCCCAAATGTTCATGCTGGTTGAGGTAAGACTTGGGCATCCACTTCCCCAAGGATTCAGGAAGATTCCCAGTGCCCAGCTTCTTGATGGAGCATCCCATGTGCTCACCAGGGAGCTCACGAACAAGTTCGCTGCCCCTTGGTGCCAGCAAAAAAGTCTTTTCCTGGCCTTTGCCAGGCCTCGAAGAGCTGCTAGGAAGGACAGAATTCCTGAAAATGTGAACGAGAAAACTGATTCCAAGGGACTTCTTGATGAGAAAGTGTTTGTGAGAAAATCCCTAGCCAGCTCAGCAATATGCCTTAAACTGCCAGAAGGCAGAGTTAGATGGGATATTGGGAAGTAATTCTTCCCTGTGAGGGTGGAGAGGCCCTGGCACAGAGAAGCTGTGGCTGCCCAACCCCTGGAAGTGTCCAAGGCCAGGTTGGATGGGGCTTGGAGCCACCTGGGATAGTGGAAGGTGTCCCTGCCCATGGCGGGGGGTGGAATGAGATGGGATGAACTTTAAGGTCCCTTCCAACCCAAACCATTCTGGGATTCCATCCAGTGAAGGTCAGCTCCTGTCCAAGGCCATCGCCACACGATTCTCCGTTCCCCGCCTGGACACGGCAGAGCAGGATGACGTGTGACAAGGTGTCCCAGGGCACAGCACAGCTGCTCCTCCCAGCACACAGAGGCTGAGGAAGCCCTGGGTGGGACCAGCCCTGAGACCCCGTTTGGGGAAGGCGGCCCCCCACCTCCTGGCCATCTCTCAGGTGTTCCTCCCCCAATTACCTCGTGCAAGCTGGAGATGAAACCTGAAGAGAGGCTGGAGAGCCCAAAGCGCTTCTCGATGGTGGTGAGGCTGCTCTTGAAGTTGGCGCTGTAGAGGAGCTGGGAGAGCTGGAGGAGCCCATGGCACAGCACGAACACCTGTGGGCAAACAAAGAGTGCCACCCCAGTGAGGACCCAGTTGGAATCACAGACTCATTAAGGCTGGAGAAGACTTCCAAGGCCATCAGGTCCAACCTTTGACCAAGTACCACCATGCCCGCTAAAACCATATCGACAAGTGCCACATCTACTCGCTGTTTGAACGCTTCCAGGGATGGTGGCTCCACCGCTTCCCTGGGCAACCTGTTCCCATGATCAACCACTCTTTCAGTGTAGAATTTTCCCTGATATCTGGTGTGAGCTTCCCTGGGCAGCCTGTTCCCGTGATCAACCACTCTTTCAGTGAAGAATTTTCCCTGATATCTGGTGTGAGCCTCGCCGCGCACCCCTTGAGGCCATATGAGACCGCAGTGCCCTGCTGCTCCATAACTGCTGGCGACCACATCCTGCACGAGTGTATTCCAGCTGGCTCTGGGCAGTGGCTGCACTTGTGACATGGAGCATCCTCGGATTCACTCAGCTGGAAAGTCAATTAACCGAACCTGCTCCAAGGGGTGTTGCTAGAAAAAGTCGAGAAAGGGCGTTAAAAGCCCCAGAGGGAGAGGATGAAATATGCACAGCGTGGTCTCACTACTGGAAGACTCCAAAATAGTATTCCAAACCCAGCACCTTCCCTTGCGCCGGGCAGCGAGCCGAGGCAGGAGCCAAGCTGAGGGGGGAACACAGAGAGTTTAGGGAGAAATCTGATTGAAAGAGCCTGGGTGGGCTGCGAGAGGAGAGCGCTCTCAGCCAGGGATGCAGGAGGCAGCTCACAAGTGTCTTTTGATCTATATTTAGTCAGAACAGTTTTCCTTTATTTTTCTTGGAATGGAATGCATCCACACGGTGCCAGAAGTATTTTAAAATCAATTAAAAAAAAAAAAAGGGGGGGGGTAGGGTGGAAAAGGTCTTTTTATTTAGATTCACAGGAAATCAAATATTTGCTGAATACCGGAAGAGTGTCCCTCAAAGATAACGTCGGGAAGTGCGGGATGATGGATGGGGGATCAAAGGTACTGCAGGGCTGACAAATTCCTGATGTCCTTGGCCAGAAGAGCAGCAATAGTCTTTATGAGTATTTATTTGGAAGGGCGGTAGCGCCCAGTAGCCCTGACCCACTAAACGATTTTAAAAAAATCAAAAAAGATCAAAATTGTCCACCTAGCTTGGAGGATGCACATTCCATAAGTGGGTGGAGTTGTGTTTTGGGAGCAGAGGAGGATGCAGAGCCAGGCCCAGCAATTGTAGCAGAATTTGGGTAGAAGATGGGCAAGAAAATGGTTTCTTGGGAATCTTTTCCTGCGAGGGAGGAGAGATCCAGCCAGAAGACCTGGCTGGGAATCTAAAAGCATAAGGGATGGGAGAGATGCTGACAGACAGCAGAAGAGAAGAGGATGGAGATGAAGGAGATGGAGAAAATGGAGCCCTGGCAGTGTGAGGGCAGGCTTGGAAAAACCTGGAGACCACGGGAAAGATGAAGGAGAAAGGCAAACACCCAAAAAATGAGGAAAGAAGGATCACAGGCACAAGCTGCCATCAGAGAGCCTCCAGCCACATCTCGGAGGGGTGAGAGCAGACAGGCTGGCATCAGGCTGGCATTCCATTGCAATAACCAGGAGAGGACAAAGTCCCAAGCTGGGACTTTGCCCCGACAAAAAGCTGCAGAATAGGAATTTGGGGTGTAACGTGGGAAATCCTCCCAGACAGGGACAAAGTGGAAGTGAAATATCTGCCAGAAAACTCTTGAAGCTGAATGACCTCTTCACCCTCTCACTATCAGCTCCCACACTCGAAATCCCATCCCAGCACACAATCCTGCGGGTGGAAGCTGGATCCACCACCTTCCCCAGTCCTGACATGGAATCACCATGGGCTGATCTGGAGCAGAGGGGTGACTCCTGGGAGGATGGGAACTGGAGAGGGGATCTTGTTGCCAGAGAACATCCCGTTTTGTTCCTGTGGCTCTGGCCAGACTCTACTGAAGCCACTGGGGCAAGGAAGCGCCGGCTGAACAGCAGCGGTCCGGGACCGCCCGAGCTGCAGAGCAGCTGGAAGCAGAGCTCTCCCGGAGCCAGGCGTCAGCCGGGGAAGCAAAGCTGTTTACCAACAGGGAGGGAAGAGGGTGGATCACCGAGGACGAATTTAGCGCAGCAAATGTCAGCCCGATCCCAGGGCAGATGGGGAGACGGAGTGTCGGGGACAGAGAGGATGCAGGCACGGAGGGAGGACGAGGAGGAGAGGCAGCCTGGCTCCCCGGAATGCTGGGGTTGGCAGGAGATGAGCTGGAGGCATGGAATGACCATGGGAACCACAGCAGGAGAGGAGAGGGACAAGCCACGGGTAGAGAGGGCAGGGAGGAAAAGGCAGAACTGCCAGGAGATGGCCCAAGATATGTTTATGCCTTGGTGACAACCTGGGATGGCCAAAACGGAGCCCTGGATCCCACGATGCCTGGGCCTAAGCTGGGGCTGCCTGCCAGGAGGGAAGGCGAGGTGGGAGGAATGCAGCAGGAGAGCACCAGCAAAGGGAGAGGAAAACTTGGGGTATGACTGCCTCCCCCTGCCCACGGGTCCTTCTAATCCGGCTCTTGTCATCAGGATTAACCAGAAAGGCAGCAAAGCTGGAGGGATGCTCCAGGGATGCGATCCCACCCCGAGACCACACAGCAGCCTCAGCCCTCGGATGTGCAGGGCCCAGAGAATGGGAGGGGAAGGGCAGGGGCGATTTTTTAACTTGGGAAGAACCTGCCACCCAAAACAGCCACAGAAAGGCAAAACAATCTTTGCTCCAGGACTTGTGCAGCTGGAGCGTGGCTTTCCCAGACGCACTCCAAGTGTCTGGAGGTAAGATGAGGCCTGACTCAAGACTTCCCCTGCATTCAGCAGGCTCAGTTTTAATTAAAATAAGGACATCCCAAACCTTGAAGGCTCTGAGTGCAAAAAACTGGGGGAGGGCTTTACTTGGAGGGCTCCCCAAAAGGAGTCCATGCACCCCCTGAGGCTGATGGACATGAGGGGCACCACTCTCCTGTGTCTCCTCACAGGTCTCTCCCATCCCTGTCCCTCTTCCCGCGTGTTCCCATCCCCACATGTTCATGCTGACCACCCACAACCTGCTGGTGCATGGAAACCAGCCCTGGCCCGGCCCTTCCAGCTGCACCAGATGTGCTGTGCTGCCCCACACACCCGCAGAGCGGCCCCAGGAGGCGAGGGAGCCGCCGTAATCCATCTTCCCTGATGACACGAAGGGGTTCTTAAGGAAGAGCTAAGCTCACTTTCAGGGAGGTTTCGTGACGCAAAGCCGACACGAAGGCGAAGGCACGGTGGGAGGTTGAGGAGCCGGGGGCACTCCCAAGTGCTGACCCTCCGGAGCTGAGGCTCCCACGGGAGCCTGGTGTATTTTTGGAGCTGCAGGCAATGAGTAATTGCAGACAGGCAGGGAGCAGCACAGGAAGGCCAAAGAAGTGCACCCACATGGATCTCCCCAAAATCCCCTCGTAATCATCCCCACGCTTCCTTCGGAGCAATCCTGACTCCAGGCTGTTTACACAAGGCACTTGACTCCTTTCCAAAAGGAGCTGCATTTAGAAGGGAAGCAAACTCCTGCGGGAGACAGGCTGCTCCCGCCGCCCAGCTCGTGGGGACCAGCACCTCCCAGGGCAGTGCTTTTCCCAGAGGAAGAGAAACCCAGCCCCTTTCAGGGAAGGGAGAGGACTGGTCCTTCCATGCCCTGGACAACGGGAGCTGGCAAGGATTCAGTCAATCCAAGCCTAAACCTCCATCTGAGATGTGTCCAGCAAATGCTCAGGTTTCATTTCACAGAACCAACTCTATGGAGCCTCCAGGGATCTCCAGGAGTCACAGTAAGAGTCCTCCAGGCGGGAGCCTGACTCTGCTTTGCAGGGACCACAGGTTTGGGAGGATCCTGCTACGTCTGGCATGGCCATTGCTCCACCTGGAGGAGTGAATTAAGGGTTAATTCCTTGCTCTGCTTCCACAGCTCATGTCCAAAGTCATCCCTCACCTCATTTTTCAGTGTCTTCCCCTTGGCAGCCCTGGCTGGAGATAAAGAGGGTGGAAATGTTGACGGCACTTGTGCTAATCTCTGCGCCTGGCATCTTCCCACGGCATTGGGGATGGAAAGAGCCAGGGCTTTGTTCATTAGAGGGACACAAGGACTGCCTGGAGAGCGGGAGACCCTCACAGAACCTATCCAAGTGCTCCCAGGTGCCTGAAGACACCAAGGCAGGATGTGGCCAAGAGCAAAATTAATCTGGCTGGAGTAAACCTTTGGAAAGGACTAGGATTAAGGATGCTCCAATAGTTCTTTCCCTGTGCAGAGTACTATTAGAATTGAGTCCAAAGCAAAATTGTTTGACCTAAGTGGAAAGTGAGAAGACTTTCCTCCCAAAATCAGGAAACGTTCCTCCGAAAGCAGGAGACTCCAACCTGCCCACCTCTGGAGACTCCCTCCACTTTAATCTCTTGAGCTTGCAAGAGAAGGAAAAGGAAAGGGAGGAGGGAACTGTAGGAATTAATAAGAATATCCCCAAAATTTCAATAGGGAGAAGATAGGGTGTTTATTTTAGAGTTTGTGTATGATCAACTCTTACTACACTGGGAGATCCTCCTACGGTAGGACAGCTGAGGTCACTCAGTCCAAAAGAAATAAATCAGCTGGAAATGGAAAGTGTAGGGATGTGTGGGGAAATACGTCCCTCCTTGGCATCACTTTCCTATGGGCAGCTGGCTGGATTTGTAGATCAAAAAGCACTGTGAAAGATGAAAAAAAGCACAGCATTTCCACAAAAAGAACCGAATATCCTACACAGAGCCCATCCTTCAGCACAGAACCTCTGAGCCTGGTCCGATAGCAGAAGCTGGCTCCTAAGCGGGATTTCTATTGCAAATAATAAAAGAATATAAAAATTAACCTGATCAGGGATTGCCTGAAGCATGCTGGAATGACGACTGTCTACTGCCAAGCTATGCACACTTTACACCCCCCAACTGTCACGTGCAAAGACAATATTTGCTCTTTTTGCAACAAACACAGACACGGGATTTCCTGGCACTGCATCCCAGTGACTTTGCAAGGCCCTGGTGAGCCCAGCTTCGCCCAGAATGGAGGTTTTTGGCTGCGGAGGATTGCTGAGACAGACCCTCAGCGCGGGATGCTTCCCAAGAAAAACACCGCCTGTAAAATGGGAAGCCGGGCACCCCGCAGCTTTTCCTCCCTCCGGCAGGTTGGGTGGTTGGGTCTTCGCTCCCTCATTCTTTCCCGGAGGTCTCTCTCCGTTCCAGGGCATCAGGATCCGACCAGGGTTTCCTTGAGGGCAGGTCCAGGCTGGCTGGGTTTTGCCTGGCCCAGAAGTGTGTGCAAACACTCCTCCCGCCCGGCCGGCCGTGCCTCGTGCTCCCTATCAGCGTCACTCCTCTCCCGTCCTGCTCCCGATAATCTTATCTATGCTGACCACTCCTTGCTTGTGTTTGGGCACCCAACCACCTCACCCCTCATAAAATTACCTTGTCTCAGGTCTCCTAGACCTTGATCCCACTAAACTTTCCAACCCATCTTTTTCCTTATCCCACTGCTGGTGTTGCTGGTGAAGACCAGGTGGTTGCTCCCTTCCGGAGCCTGATCCCACCAAAAGCAGACATAAACACAGTGCTGGACCATCCAAACCCAACCTGTGCTGCCTGGTGCCAGCACCATCACCACAAACGCTGCAAGACCCTGCCCACTGCAGGTCCTTCTCCTCTAAGGACTCTCCTGGTGTCTTTGCCACAAACACTCATCCAACCCGCCACGCCTGCCTGCACAGTGCCCAGGACTGGAATATTGCTTTGATTTTCTTGCTCAAATCAATGGCTCTAATCAGCCTTGACTTTCTCCTTTCAGTGTTTCCCTCTCCAAACCTACAGCCACGCTGCCTCCAGATCTGTGGCTTGATGAATCTCCTGTTCTGGCTAAACAAAGCAATTAATAATCTTTTCCAACAGGATATGAGAGCACAACTGGTACATCTCCAGGCTTCTGGAATACACTCCTCAGCAAATTCCTTTAGTTCCTTGGAAGGAAGGGACAAAAAACTTGCCCTGCTGCTTTTGGGACCTCAGACCCCAAGGCCAGGCTCCTGTTTCCTCTGCAGGAGACATGCAGCCTCCCCAGGGAGGGGAGAGCTCCCTGCTCCGGTCCACTGCTCCCTCCGTGCTCCCAACACCTTCACCCTGGGATGCTTTCAAGCCTTATCAGACTCTGAGAGCCCACAGTCTCCTCCTGACCTCATTGTCTCCTTTCCCACCCTCTTCCACTCCCTCCCTCTCCCTGCCCTGGTACAACACCCAATTTAAACCTCTCCTAAGGCTTTTAAATCTCTCCCTGGATCACCTCTGGCTGACATAAGTGAGAATAATTCTGTGTTGTCCTCCTGTTCTTCCATGCCAGGCGTTCTGCAGGCATGGAAAAAAAGGCCTCCCCTTGCCTGCACTCGCAACACTTTCACACTGCTCCTCTGTGCTCTCCAGCTTCCAGCTGAAACCAGTCCAGCTCCTCTAAATCAAAATATATTTATAAAGCTCTCCTCCTTGTCATCTTTCTGGGGATCCCAAAATCAATTAAAATAGTTCAAAACCACGAATGAGACAGTAAAGGCGAAGAAGCCAAAATATCTGAGGCTCTGTAAACAGAGAATTCCTGTGAAATAATCCTTTTCCAGTAGTTGTCTGGGAGCAGAAAATGGACATAGAATCATAGCATCATTAAGGTTGGAAAAGACCTCCAAGATCGTCAAGCCCAACATGATCTTTAATTACATGGTTGGGGCTCTGGACTGGGGGACACCGATGGGGTCCCTGGCCATGTGTGGGTATCAAAAGGACCAGCCACCTCCTCCACCTTTTAAAGCTGTTTTAATCCTTCGTGCTGCGAGGTTCTCGGTGTCCCCAGTGCCACCAGGTGCTGGCATCCACCTGAAGGTTGGGTTCATCCTGTATCTGCCGAACAGCACAACTACAAGTCCCCCAAATCCCGGTGTCAGTCAGCACAACCCCGGGAGCTCTGGTGAACGTCCCTGAGGGGATGTCCCTGCTCATCACAGAAATCACAGAACCCTGGAATGGTTTGGGTGGGAAGGGGGCTTAAAGCCCATCCCGTTCCACCCCCTGCCACAGGCAGGGACACCTTCCACTATCCCAGGTTGCTCCCAGCCCTGTCCAACCTGGCCTTGGACACTTCCAGGGATGGGGCAGCCACAGCTTCTCTGGGCACCCTGTGCCAGGGCCTCAGCACCCTCACAGGGAAGAACTTCTCTCCAATATCCCATCTAAATGTCTCATCATCACCTCCATCTCCACCAACGCTGTGGGGTTACCGGGATGCTCCAGGTTTCTGGCTGAGGTCCGAGCTCAGCAGCCTCAAAGCCTCCCAGCCCCAGAACCTGAAGACCTTTTGTGTTCTGCTCTGTCTCTTCCAGGGGGACCAAGGGTGGAGGCAGCGGGCAGAGGGCTCGGCAGCGCTGCTCTCAAACCGAAAGTGGTGGCTGGGCTCGTTCCAGGTGTGAGGCACGGCAGGCAGCAGTCACGCTCCGGCCAGGCCAGGCGGAGCCCGGCAGTATCAGCGCAGACCGAGCCCGTTCGGTGTCACCGGCACGGTCATTAAACACCCGCGTGTGACCGGGAGTGACTCCCGCAGCGCCACACGGAACTGTCACAGCCGGGCTCCAGAGGGAACGGGGAGCAGCTGGAACCACACGGATGCGAGCCCACGGCCGCATCCACAGGGAATTGCTTCCTGAAGCGCAGCTGCACCGCTCCTGCATCCCGAGCAGTGGCCCCATGGCTCCATCCTCATCCCACTCTTCAGACCCCCAGAGAATCCCTCAAACTGCCCCTTTCCACCAGGACTTTTCCCTCCTGCTGCCCATCCCTGGCACCACTGCGTTCCCACACCTCCAAACGTCAGTGGCAATGGGTCCGGTTCTGGAAAACACCCTGAGAGAGATGGGGTCCAGTGCAGGGGGTGGTGGTCCCTGTCACAGGGAACATGGAGGGGCAAGATGGTATACACGGAAAAATAATTTGTTATTATGGCCCCAGCCCTGCAAAAGACACCCTGAACATGATCCCAGCACGTGGGCTTTGGGGATTAAATATGAGCTTTGTGATTAAGTCTTCCAAGTCTTAATCATGTCCTTCCAAGCCTGTTAAAAGGAGGGAATTTTGTTGTGTTGGAAATACTGTCCCCATCAGAAACTGCCATTGCCTGTATGAGAATGTCATGTCTGATAGATCTGGGTGGGGGGGAAGGGGGGTGATGCCTGCAACTTCCCATAAAATTTGGGGCTGGATGAGCCCTTTTTATAATCCATCATTCATAGCACCAGTGGCTTCTTGTACAAACAAGAGCTACAAACCCCTTCAAACCCAGATGTTGACCGCGCCGTGCCCGCTGATGACCATTCACTCCAAAACTTCCCAAACCTGAAAATTCCACTTTGACGTCCTACTCATTTTTGGGGGCTGAGGGGACTGACACTGCACACAGGCTAATGCTTTCTGACCCTGAAGCAGTTCTTCTGTTAATATATATATATATTTTAATGCAAGTGTCTCAGGACAGGAAGAGTGAATAGGTCAGGAAAGGGTGGGAGATCTTGTTGCCTGTGAATTTATACATTTGCTCTTAAAACCAAGAATATTTCTCTGAGGGATGGGTGTCCTGGCTGCCCACTGTCCCAGATGGAGCACATCATCCCTCTGATGCCAACGAGCATGTTTGGATAGAGCTCAAACTGTTCCTTCACGCGCTTGCACGGTGCCGCTGTCAGACTGTTGACTTTTTAAAGCAGAAACTATTTTAAACGAGAAGTTTTAAAAGAAAATGTTTAAAAATCTTTTCTTCGGGCAATGTTTTTCCTGCCACCAGCAAAGTGACACCCCCGAGTCATCTGCCCTTGGCCAGATGCCTCTAAAAGGTCCCATCCAAGTGCCCTGGGGCGTGTGGGGTGCTGAGAACCCAGCCTGACTCGAGGGCACCCACATCCCACACCCTGCAGCTGCCTATGGGGTGTACAGGTGGAGCAGCATTTATTAATTGGGGCTTTTGGTTTTTAATCTGAAAGTTTGACATCCTGCAAGAGAGTTTGGCAATGGTTTTTTTTCACTCCAGGCTATTTTTGCGTGCTACGGTTTCCAGGAAAGAGCATGAACTGCAAGAAAGGCTCTGGTTTTGGGTGACTTTACTCACCCCAAGTCATGGTCATTACTGCAGCAGCCTGGAGTGGGCTGGGGGCACATTTTGCACCTCCAGCAGAGGAGGGGACAGGTCAGCAGTCCCCTCCAGAGGAACATCACTGTAGCCCAGAGGCGGCCCCAAATCACCCAGGGTAATCTCAAGCTCTCTCTCCTGGAGCCCACAGCCAAAAAGTGCCATGGAGTCACCTGCTGGAATAGCCCATCCTGGGCAGTGGGGACCTTCAGGGGTACGGGACTGGGAGACATCATCTGGGATGATGCCTCCAGCCCTGGGAGCTCTCAGGAGGAGCAGCCGCTTGGGAACAGCCGCACGGTACCCTACAGCATTCCCACAGAACTCCAGCCCAGCCCAGGGAGGAGCGGGCAGCACCGTCCTTCACGCAGGCTGAGGGAAGCTTGATGGCAAACAAACCCCGAACCCATCCCGACCACGACACCTTATCCGTGGCCACACATCCTGAAAACCCGGGGCTGGGAAGTGCTGGCACACCGCAGCGCACACGCTCTGATCCAGGAACACCGGTGGGAAAACACAGCCCGGCCTGGGCACCACCGGCAGCAGCGGCACGAGGGGGTCCTGCCCGCCGCTGGCACATCCCCGGAGCTGCTCTGCCCGCGGCAGCTGCCATTCCCAAAAAACTGCACCTGGCTGCTCCAGGTGCCGATGCGTGGAGCTGCTGCCAAGTAAGGCATGGAAATCCCCCCCCTTCCAAGGACATCCAGGCGGATGTCTCGAGGACAGGAACCAGCACGTGCAGCAGCCTCGGTGCACATCCCAAAAACGGGCCAAAAAGCAGGGGGAAAAGGACAGGTGAGGGGTGGTGTAAAGCCGGGGTGGTTGGCAGGGTGTGAAACGTGACACACGGCCGGGGCGAGCGGTGTGTTCCCACGGAGGCAGTGATCTCAGGAGCCTGGAGCTCAGGCAGGGGCCAGCTCTCAGGTGACGGCAGGTGAGGAACTGGGCAGCCGGCACCGCAAAACCCACTTCAACCCACCGAGCTTTTGTTTCTGCCACTCAAAAACTGCTCGCCCGAGTTTTTAAAGCAAGCTCGTGTTATTCCAGGGCAGCGCTTTCTTTTCACACCAGGATGTGGTTAATCATTCCCTAAGCAGCAGCACGCCGTGTACCAGACGCTGTGGGGAAGCTCACGGAGAGCTGCTCCATGGGGTGAAGCGCCCACGTGCCGTGCAGGGCATCACTGCGAACCCACAGAGCCCCCCGGCCCTGGCCGGGCACCGAGCAGGGCGGGATTACCCAGGACTGCCCCAGGAGCTGATGTTCAAATTCTGCATCATCAAACGCCCTTCGTTTCACCCGCGGTTGCGTACGAGGGACACGGGGGCGCGTGGGGTGGGCGGGGGTCCCTCTCCAGGCAGGAATCCCCCTCCCTCCCCGCGAGCATCCCTGCCCGGCTCCCATCCTTACTTTGATGTTGCAGAAGATACTCCTGGAGCAGGTGCTGGAGCTCTTGGAGATGTCAGCTGGGGATTTGCCAACTTCAGGGTGAACTCCCATGGCGAGGGCTGCCCGGGGAGCCCGGAATTGTTGGGCTGCGCCTGGGCTCCCGCTGCCCGCACGGACCGTGCCGAAATCCCTCCGAGGCTGCGAGTGAGCCAGGCAGCGGGAGAGTCAAGTTTTTATAAGTCGGCTCCCGGGAGCGATGATGAAACGCTTTCTCCTCCCTCTTTTGCTTCGTGCACCGAGGGAACTTTAAAGTCGCAGGAAGCAAAGGCAGCGCGCAGGGAGCAGGTGGGAGCGAGGGCTCGGCCAGCCCCGGACACTTCGGGACTGGGGACTGCGGTGGTGTGACAATGCTCTACCCACCCGTGGGGACACCCAGCGCCCCGACCTGCCGCTGTGCTCATGTGCCAGGCTGCAGGACGTGGCTGGGCAAGGAAACGGCACCGGCAGCGGAGCCTTCCCACAGGGAAAACGACTGGGAATTTAATTGAAAGGCCCCCTGAAGGGGCGAGAGGAAAGGGAGGCACATTTCAGCAACTGAGATTTGGCTCCCAGCTGGTGGGAGGGGGAAACTGGGTGGCCAGATGGAGAAATCCTTCCCCGGGCCGAGGGGTTTTGGAGGGAAAAAAACTTCTGTGTTTGGTTTCATAGAAAAAGCCGCATTCGCGAAGCTCCTGAGCACTGGTTTTTTCACCAACACCTCTCGGGGCTTTGTTTATGCAAAGCACTGATTTATTTTGCAAACTCCTCTCGGGGGGAAACGCGTCAGAAGGAGAAGGGCAGGTTGATCCAGCCGGAGGAGAAACCAGCTTCGAGTGTTTTGTCCACATTATCGCTTTTCCTGCGTAGAGCAGGGGGAGCCCACGCGAAACAGTGGAGCCCACCCTGGGCTGTCCTGAGGCTGGAGAAATAAACCCCAGCTCCCGGGCTGGTTTTCCCCGGGAGGGCTGGCGGGTCCCTGTGTGCGGTGCCAAGGAGCGGAGCCCCTCTCAGTGGCACCCCCGGCCCCACGTCCCGCCGGGCCCCGGCCGTGGGCGCTCACCACGAGAGGGTGCCTGGAACCCGTGGGAAGCGGCTTCCCGGGCGCCGCCGTCCTCCCCCCGCACGACCCCCAGGTGAGGACCCTCGGGAGCTGGCCCTGCCTAGGGCAGTGTGATAGTCAGCACCGCTATGATAAAAAGAGCCAGTTTTGGCTGTCGGCTTCCCAGTTTCTGAGTCCTGTCCCAGGACAGGGGGTATCGCTGGCCTCGGGGTGGCAAAAGAAGCATCCTTGTTTTCTGTCTCTCTTTTTCCACTCCCATCCCCAACTTTGCCACATCTGGGGCCAGGACGTGGCACGAAGAGACCCTTTATTCCCCGTCAGAGTTAGCCAAGCCCTTTTACTCAACATTGTGTGGCAAGACGTGGAAGTTTCAGCCTTACCAAGAGAAAAGCTCAAGCAAACCGACATCTCTGCTCCTCTCCCATCCTCCCCGGGAGCCACACGTGCCACTGACCTAATTTTTCAGGCAGTGCCTGACCTATTCCCTACTGGCCTCATCTCTCCGTTTATTCTGCAGCAGCCGTGACGCTCACTTTGTCATAACAACCCCCTCACGTAGCAGCTGTTCTGGCCATGACTCCAGCTTTTCCCTACAAATTTGTCTCCATACAGCAAAACATAGCGGGGAAGATTCCTGACAAATCTGAGTCCGGCCTGGCGGCAGGAAAACACCCCTGCCCTGATGCCCTGTGCTGTGGATGGGGTTGGACACCACGCGAGGGGGGCTTGGTGACCCCCATGAGGGCAGGCAAAAGGCTCTGGTGGGTCAAAAGGGAAGTGAGACTCTCTGCATCTGCCTCTGGTGAACACCTCTGGGGGCTGGATGTCGCTGCCCCACTGGAATTGTTTAGATTGGGAAAGCGCTCTAAGACTATGGAGTCCAACTCTTCCCCCAGCACTGCCAAGCCCACCACTAACCCATGTCTCCAAGTGCCACACCCACACATCTGTTAAATCCCTTCAGGAATGGGGACTCCACCACTGCCCTGAGCAGCCCCTGACCACCCTTTCTGGGAAGGAATTTTCCTAATATCCACTCTAAACCTCCCCAGGTGCAGCTTGAGGCCGTTTCCTCTCATCCTGTCCCTGTTCCCTGGGAGCAGAGCCCGACCCTCACCTGGCTGCCCCCTCCTGTCAGGGAGTTGTGCAGAGCCAGAAGCTCCCCCCTGAGCCTCCTTTTCTCCAGGCTGAGCCCCTTCATCTCCCTCAGCTTCTCCTGATGCTCCAGACTCTCCATGAATGCAGGTCCTTGGTGGGAACTGACCACACATCCCACTCAGTGGCTGGAGCAGCCTCGGACGTGCTCGGAAGCACAGGACTTGTCCCCCCAGGCGCCACTGTCCTCCCTGGCTCTGGCCACCTCCAGCAAGCCCCTGCTGGATCTCAGACATGGAGAGGTGCCCCAGCGGGGCCAATTTGCTGGAGGGCAGGGAGAAATGGTGCTGGCAAACCACGCTGCGGCTGTATTTCTCAATGTGCAGCTCTTGCAATAGGTAAGGCAAGAAAACAGCTGGTTCATGCCCAGCCATGAGCCGTGCACTGCACTGGGACTTCCCCAGGGGCTGCACGCCCTGCTGACCCACCCCACGCCACATCTTAGTCTGTGCTCCAAGAAGAGCTCCCAGTGAACGCTTTTCCTGAGCAGGGAGCACTGCCCAAGCCTTGGAAGCTTAAAAAGCCATAGTAACACAAAAAAAGCTGACAATCTGAATATAAAGTCCAGTCATCCCTGACCGTCGGAGAGCACTGCTGACATCTCTCCCATCTGGAAGAGAAACTCCAGCCCTTGGAGACACGTTCATTCTTACACCAACACTGCTTTCAAATCATGGACTTCAGATTGTGCAACAGGAGTAACAAAGTGAGCTGCACCTGAGAAAATGGGCGTCTCTTACCTCTTTTTGAGGATTCTCTACTGCATTTCACTTCCTTGGCAAGGAACGGCTTGTCCTGAAGATGAGTGTGGGCTTCTAAGCAGGGGTTCAGACATGCAGCAAGGCAGGAGTTAGAGCAAGGAATGAATTATTTATTGAATTTACAATACTATTTATATATTTTAGTTCTATAAAGCAATTAAACGGTGCTTACACTTTTCTTAGGGTGATTGGTCAAAATCTCAGGCACCTACTTAGAAATGTTTTTACTCAATATAATGTACACAAGGTCAGAAGATACCAGATATGAATGCTATTTACAAAATCCCTATCTATTGTTTACATAGCTTACACAGCAAAGGAAAAGTTTTCACAGAATGAATGCAAGAAGAGAAAATTTCTCTGCTAACAGCATTTCAGCATCCACAGATGAGTGCACAGGAGGGAAGTGATTTATGGTGGTCCTGACAAGGGAAGAAGAGTTGGGCTTCACATTCTTCTCATTGTGCTTGGTCAGGGCAATAGGGTTGATGTTAAAGTGCCTGGCAGGAGAGATCCCACATCGGCAGAGTTTGGTTCGTTTTACAGCGTTCTGGGCTGTGCTTCATCCTCAGCCCTTGAAATGAGCTCCTCCTCCAGTGGTCACGCTCCCCTGGCCAAGGAATCAGCTGGAAGGAGAACCCCTTGTGCTGCTGACTTTAGAGGGAATCAGCTAATTCAGTCAGCAAGGCTGAGTCAGGCCACAGCTCTCCATGCACCCAGCAGCTCATCCTCTAACCCAGCCTTTTCCCTCACCCAGAACAAGCCACCAGTGGAACGGTTTGTCTCCATATGAAACATGCCCACCTTGCACATTTCCAATGCCCAGAGCAAACTTTCACCGGCGCAGTAGTGCAGGAACAAGTCCCTCTTTGGGGTGCTCACCTTACCCAGAGGACATCAGAACCCTCTGAAGCCACTTCCCTTCTGCTGGGGAGGTGATTGGGTCAAACTGCTTCAGCATGACCACGAGGAAAGAGAAAACTCTTTCCCCACACCCCCCTCCTCAGTTCTTTCCACTGAGTAGTGGTGGGCTGATGCTTTCCTGGCCTGAGGACAAGGCTCGCTCTGCTTCACCAGCCAGCCTCAATCTGGCAGGGACTGAAGCATCTCACTTTTCCTCCACGGTATCTCCAACCTGTCCTGCTCAATTCTTTGTTGCCAACTGGGCTTTAAAGTCATAGAAATCATGGAAAGGTTTGGGTTGGAAGGACCTTAAAACCCACCCAGTTCCACCCCCTGCCATGGGCAGGGACACTTTCCACTACGCCAGGTTGCTCCAAGCCCTGTCCAACCTGGCCTTGGACACTTCCAGGGATGGGGCAGCCACAACTTCTCTGGACAACCTTAAACTTGGAAATCATTTTCTTTACCTGTTCTGCCACCTCTAGAAGACCTCAGAGTGCTCTGACAGCCATCAGTGAATGGAAATTAATTTGCTGGGGAAGCAAACATGAAGCCCCTGGCCTCCCAGGAGGTTTCAGAATTGGAAGTACAAAATTTGTGCTGGGAGTGTGGATTAAGAACACCCTCCTTGTTACCAGAGCCAGTCCCTGGGGGTACAGAGCAGCACACCAACCCCACCCCTGGAGCCCCCATTTATTCTCCGGGGCTGGTGGTGTGGCACGGGGAGGAACAAGGACCGGAGTGGCATCAGTGGTTCCTGCCAGTGCCTGTGGCTGGGAATTACAGAGCTGGGTTTAATCTGCCAGCACTGCGTATTTGGAGCAGGAATACTGGTCAGGGGAAGTGCACGGCTGTACCTGAAGAACAGACTTGGCTGGCTCGCAGCCCGACTGTCCTGGGCATGGAGAGTGAGGGGCAGGTGATTCACCAGCACCCCTGGGGGTGCCCACCCCCGGGAGAGGGGACACTGCTGTGTCCATGTTTCCAATGGCCAGACCATGCTGGAGAGGCCCATGGGGGATTTGCTTTTGGGACGAGTGACAGCTGAGCCCCAGAGCAGGAGGTGACACTGCCTGTCCTTCATCCGAGGCCACAACCAGCTCTGCAGGGCAGCCAGAGCTACGCCCAGGATTAGGAGTGAGGTCAAGGTGGGATGGAGAGTAGGGAACTCCTCCGGGAGGTGACGGCGGAGCTTCGTGTCAAACTTTCCCTCCCGTCATGCTGACTAATAAATACGTCACGCAACTCCATCCCATATCCAAACCCGGGCAATCAAACCTCTTGCAGGGCAGCAGCAGAAGCAAGGTGCATTCTGGAGGAATAAATGGGAAGGCAGGTTTGGCCAGGCTGTGACTGCGGAGTGGCTGTGGAGCCTGGAAATTTGGAGGCTGGGATTTTGGCAGGCTGAGACTTTAGGAAGAGCAGAGAGGAAAGCAGAAGCTCCTCCACTTTTAAGAGCTAACGAGGGAATGGAGGAAATGCTTTTAAATGAACCCTGGTTGCGCTTCATGGCTCTTAAAGAGGCACTTTCTTTTCTTCTTCCTTTTCTGTTTCAGGTAACTCTTGTTTATTCTGAGGCCACTTGAGTTTCACCATCAGTTGAGTCAATGCCGTGGCACACCAAAGGCTCTTCAGTTAAACTGGAGACGGCCTGAGGGGTGGATTATTTTGGTGGGAGAGCCAGCTCTCCATTCTCCATAACGCCTTTCCCACCTCTCCTTTCTCCCCAAGAGCTTTTGGAGATGCCAGCCCCAAGGTGTCACGTGTGGGGCCTTTAGCTCAGCACATTCCAGAGGAGAAACTCTTCTGGCTGGTTAAAGGAGGAGGTGGGAGATTGAAATTAAGATTATTTATTCCACGCCCTGCCCATCTCTGTTGTGCCGTACACAAGGGCAGTTGGAAGGACGGAGGATGACGCGCATCGCTCGGTGCAATGTGGGTGCTGTGAATACCAGGGGTCACCCAGCACCCAAAGGAGCCCTCACACCCTCCTGGCACTCTCCAAGCACAGTATTTCAAACAGCCAGATGTTTGTAGCCAAGCCAGAGCCCTGGCCTTCACTGCAGGATGTGTTCTGCACACCAGAACAAAGAGACAGTCTTTGCCTCAGAGGATTTGCAATCTGAAGCATCAGTATCCTGTAGGAAAAGCAATTAAAGGAGGCAGACAAGGATCTGACAGAGCCATTCAAAGCAGGATTGCATTTCCTTGAAATTGCTTCAAGTGATCACGATGAGACAATCTAAATTACTTCTGCCCACTGCCAATGAACTGCACAGTTGGTAAATATTTCAGCAACAGTGCCCCTAAGCGAGGCTTCTGCTGCCTGGAAAGGTAGAGTCAAATATTTATGTAAAATTCCCTAACCTCCACACCTCCGTGGACTTACACCCTGGAGAGACAGACTTTTCCAGGCTCTCCTCTGCCTCAAAATGGGTTGCAAGGTGAAGCTGGTACCTCCAGCAGCACCAAAACCTGCTGCCGCTTGTGGGAGCTTACTCAATCCCTGCGGGTCTGCAGAGCTGCGAGGGCTGAGGCATGGGGCTGGATCAGACCCTGAGCAGCCCAAGGAGGGTCCTTTCCAGAGGAACACCCCACGGCAAGGGGAGCATCCCAGCGCAGGGAAGAAGGTGGTGGCATCTCAGCATCACCTGTCCCAGCAGCTGCTCCCAGCTGGGTGTGATCCAGCTGCACCGGCCATCCGAGGAAAAGACGGAGAGCTCAGGTGTCAGCCTCCTGCTCCCCTTGGGAAGGCCTGGCAGGTGACGTGTGGGATGTGTCACCGTGTGACACCCTCTAATTCACTGTGGCTGAGGAGTCTCTGCTCTCTGACAGACGAGGGACTGACGTGAGCGCAGAGTTCCCACAGACACCCCAGGAAGGGCCAGAGGGGGTGGGATGGTCTCTGTGGGCTCGCACATGGGACACCGACGTGGCCGCATTGCTCACATCCCACTGGAAACCTTCCCTTCCTCCAAGAGCTGATCCTTGTCGGGTATATCATTGAATCACAGAATGGTTTGGGTTGGGAGGGACCTTAAAGCCCATCCAGTTTCACTCCCTGCCGTGGGCAGGGACACCTTCCACTACACCAGGATGCTCCAAGATCCGTTCAACCTGGCCTTGGACACTTGCAGGGATGGAGCGGCCACAGCTTCTATGACACTTAAACTAGGAAATTATTTTCTTTAGCTGTTCTGCCTCCTTTAAAAGACCTCAGAATTCTCTGGCAGCCACCACTGAATGGAAATTAAGCTAAAAAAAGCAAAATATCCAAAAGCTTTAATGGCTCTTACCCCATTACATGACAGGAGCTGGTCCAAGCACTGTGCAGAGATCACAGCTCTGATCTGATCCCTCCTGAAGCCGTGCTAAGGACAATAAAACCACAAACTTTGGATGCTTGTACGCTTCCCTCTGGAGAAAAGGTTAAATTCAATAAAAAGAGGATAAGTGAGAGTGAATTCAGCACATCTCATTCCTAATATCTCTGGCTCTGACTGCACTCACACTGCTGCAAGTCCTGAAGCTCTGGGCATTGTTAAATATGGAATAAGAGTTATGTGTTTGCAAGGAAAATGCTTCAGTCTCCACTAATAGGCAGCAAAATATTTTTATTATAGTAGATATTGACTTATTTAACAATTATGGCGACAGGAGTGCCAACAAAGTTGTGTAATCATCTCATTTTTTTTTTCCGTTTTGTTTTTCAGCTGCTCAGAAGTTTCATAAAATCTCCTTGTTTGGCTGGAAATCTTGCAGATCTCCCCGATGCTGTGGGGTGTCTCCACATGGTTTGGCTGTCACTGAGGAAGGGTCACCCCCCTCCGTAACCCAGCCTGGATTTCAGGCAGCAGACGCCAGACAAAGCCTCCTCAGCACACGCCGGACAAAGCCGCTAAACCTGCTCTGCTCAGGCCGGACGCGAGGCAGCGGTGGCTCTGAGGGAGGCGCCGAGGTTTGGCAGCCACCAAGCCCTGCTGACACGGGTTTTGCAGAGCCCGGCTGGGAATCAGGTTTGACAGACCCGTTTTTGAATGCTCAAGGTAGCTGGATCTCTTCATTCCTCCTCTGAGGTTTTCCGAGGAGGCGCCGCTGCTAGGAGCTCTTGACGTCCCCACACAAAACGCCTTTGGAGGGTGTCTCCTGCCACGGGGTTCCCTCCAGCACTGACATTTAGCAGCTCAGACCTGAAAATTAGGGTGAAGGCTTGGCCTTACCTTGGTACTGGCAGCTCGGGCTCCATCTCCGGCGTCATCCCAAGGGGAGAATAAGGGCGTTGCCCAGGGCAGGATGGAAAACTCCGGTGTCCGTCGTACAAAAAGTGCCGGAAACTTTCTGTTTGGAGAAGCTGGAATCAAAACAGCGGGAAGGTTTTGGATCACAAGAGCCTCTCCAAACGCTGAGTGTGGGCAGGGAAGGGGTGATTTTGAGCTACTATCGGCATGAGCCATTGCAAGTGAAATTTGTTTTCCTTGGAACAGTCAAGTCCAACTGGAACAATGGCTGGAATTGACATTTTGCATGATTTTGTTTCATCTTGAAAGGCTGCAACACCTTGAAGTATTTTCCAGTGGAAATGACATTTGGTTTCTGCTGATACACACAGCAGTCCTCCCATCACAGTTTACATCCTTCTCTGGCCCTTCCCACTTCAGCAGGAGGGATCCATGGAGCCACACGCAAGAGCAATGGAGAGCCATCCAACCGTCCCATCCAGGGAGATGGAGAGCCATCCAAGCAGCCACCACGGGCACAGCCCATGGAAACACCTATTTTAATGTGGAAAATGGAGGGCAAGACATCCCGTGGGATCTCTTTTGGACTGAGGAGCCGTGTGACCTTGGGGGAAGGCCAGCAAATTAGGAGAAAAACAGTACTGAAATGTGACATATCACAAAATAGGTCAACAGGAGACCTGGGGATGGTTTTTAAAGCTCTTGGTTTCTACCTGACAGGAGGAGAAGGCCTCTTTGCATCTTCTCCATGGACTGGGTGGGAGCGAGTCCCTGTGGACCCACATCCAGGGCACCAGAGGACCACTGGAGAGAAGCCAAAACCCCTGTCAGTTTTCCATAAAGAAGCTGAAGGAAAACAGGTAACAATTGAGAAATCTGAGCCCTGCTTTGTTACAGTCTCAGGTTTCTCGTACCTGGAGAGCTCAAGAAACCTCCAAACCCTCCCATCTCCAACCAGGACAAAAATTCTGTTCCTGAAAAGCTTCATCAGCAGAAGAAAGCTGCAGTCTCAGGTTGGCTGCAGCATTACCCTTTCACAATTTCAAAACATTTCCTTTAGATCATGGCTTTTTTAGCACTATGTGATTAGCTCACATTCCTGAACAATCATTTCTGAGCAAAATAATCTGCCTCTGTTTCCTTTTGAAAATGGGCTGAGGACTCTGAAACATCTTCCCCCCCTCATCCCCCCCCACACATTCTAAATGATTGTGAAAAACTTTGGGTTTGAAACAATATGTGCCCTTTTTTCCTTCCTCTTTTAAAAAAAATTTAACACAAACGGAAAAAAAAATCACAGTATCCCAGTCAAACGTGTTGGAAAGAGGATCCTTTCTTTGCTCTTCTCCTTTAGGAAGTAGGACAAGGGGGAGCAGACTGGAACTGAGAGAGGGCAGGGTTAGATGGGATACTGGGGATAAATCCTTCCCCGTGAGCGAGGCGAGGCCCTGGCACAGGTTGCCCAGAGAAGCTGTGGCTGCCCCTGGATCCCTGGAAGTGTCCAAGGCCAGGTTGGACAGGGCTTGGAGCAGCCTGGGATAGTGGAAGGTGTGGGGTGGGACTGGATGGGCTTTAAGGCCCCTTCCAACCCAAACCATTCTGGGATTCCACGATCCTTCAAGAACCTCCTGATGGGGATGATGCTTCTGCTCCCAGAACCTCACACCTCGTGTCCCCTGACTGTGCCGGGGATGGGCTGGCAGAAGGAGCGACTCAGCACCGCATCCTTGGAGCAAGTCCAGCCCACACAGTCCCTGCCTCGGGACTGCAGTGTCAGCAGGGGAACCTGACTCTTCCCAGGTGCTCCGAGGACACCAAGGACCCAAATCACACAAGAAGGGAGAAAGCTTGGAGCAAGCAGCAGGGGTGGTGAGGAGCTGCCAGCTCCCGTGACACACATTTTGCCTTCACACTCCACCTGGGCCACTTCAGAGCCACCCCGCCAGGTGACTGAGAGAGTGACTGACTGACTTCTCAGCCCTTGCCACGGCTGCTCAGCCTCACCCTAGAAAATGAGGCAGATGTTTATTTTCACAGGGAAATCAGTAAATTGTTCTGACAGCCATGACAGAGCACTCCCACACAGAAGAACTCCTTTGGCCAACCACCTTCCTGATGGGCTTGACTTTACTTACCTTAGAAATTACTTCTTTTGAATCAGGAACATTGTGTTCCTTGTCTGTATCTGACAGCTGACAGTCAGACGAAGGATCTGTCATAAAGTTTGAATTCCAGAGCGAAGGCGTGGCTGAGATCCCACCAGCTGGATCCACATTGGCTGGCTGCACAGAGACCCCTCTCCAGCTCTCTGACATCCCGGCACAGAGCTCTAAGGGGAGATACATTCCAGTGTAAAAAGGATGTGGACAACGGTGGTCCCCTGAAGCTCTCCCAAAATCAGTCATTTCAAGAGTGAGCTGCCAGCTCATGGAGCAAGCTGCCTGTTTTCCCTTGGAAGTGGCATTTTAAAGTTTCCTTGCACCCTGAGGAAAAGGAGAGGGACAGGAGTTGCTGTTCTTTAGAGAAGAAACTCCCCTGAGCTGCTCATCTGAAGAGAGGACCACGCAGTGCTGCCGTAGGGGTGGGATGGTAGAGGCCAGAGGATGGGGGAGTTTGGTCAGCGTTTGGAATTGCACAGTCGTCCTTCAGCTCCCTCTCTTCTTCAGATCTCCTCCTGAGCTGGAGTTAAGGAGAATGGGCTTCACCTGGCAGGGGTGGGCACTGCCTAGCCACAACAGTGGGAAGCCGCGTGGATACCACCACGCTTTTTGGGGCCAGTTGAGCTCTTCACAAACAGCCTGTGGGGTGATCTCAGTGGGGGCTGCCCAGCCATCCCAGCTCAAGCACTGCCCTTTTTCAGTGAGGAGCCACCAAAGTCCTCACCCCATTCAGCCCAGACTCCTGCATCCGTGACACCCCAGGGACACCAGGAACCCCACACCACGGTGCTCCCCTCAGCACCATGAAGGGAAAAGCTCTGACTCACACCCAAACCCATGTTATCCACATGAGTTCAGTAATTTCAGCAAGGGGTCATTTCCTCAATGCCTGTTCCTGTTGTTTGACCTCTGGCTTTGCTTTTCCTTCTTTTGCAAGGTCACCCATCAGCCCAGGTCACAGGAGTGAGAAATGTCAACCCACTTCTGGGAACCGCTTCCTGAAACGCGCCCGCCTCTGTTATCTCTGTGTCGACACGCTGCTGAAGGAGCCTCTTGACTGGAAACACTCAACTGGGAAGAGAAATGGGACATCCCATCCCGCTCCTGCCTCCTCCCTGCTCCTTTGGGGAATGTCTGTAGGAAACACAACCCTGTCCCTAGCAGTCAGGACATTCAACAGCGAGATTGGGCTGTCCCAGCCCGAGGTCTTCATCACCAAGGCACCAAACATCAGACAACAGCTTTCCTCATGTGACCTTTTTATTCCAAATTTAAAACACAATGAGCCTGGAAAGACAAAAATAGTGGTTTAAATTTAGGTAGAATAGACTGAGAGGCACCGTCGACACTTCCCCTTCCCACGACAGCGATCTGCGGCCAGGAGGAAGCAAACAAATCGGGAGGAGAAGCTGCCAGGCCAGCTGTAGGATGCAGTTGTTGAGGAGATAGCCAAGGAAAGATGACAGCCTGATGTTTGTCCCGTGGAGACTCTCTGGACAATGCCTGACTCATCGTTTGTTGCCTGCTCCCCTGCTAGAGCGAGCGAGGCAGGGGATGGAACTTAACTGGAATAGGTGGAGCACAGCAACTCGCATGACTCAGGCTGTACCTCCTCCCATCCCCAGAGGCCCTGGCATTTGGGGTCTTCCAGGGATCCACGCTGCCCTCTCTGTGGGCACTTGATGCCAACAGAAGGCCACAGGCACCCGGAGACTCATCTCCTTTTCCAGTCCCACCAGGAGGTTTGCTCTCAGATGAACGATGTCAACTCAGACCCAGTCTGGCTTGACAAACAGAGCAGCAGCAGAGGGATGGGAAGATGCCATGAGGAATTAAGACTCAGCCAGTTCCTCTCTGCTTCTGCAAACAGCAGTGCAGGTCTTGCCTGGTCCATCCATGCACCAGGAAGCAGGTTCCTAACTCACCCAAATTAAGGAAAATTAACTCCCGCAGAGGTTGCTGATGCTGGCACTGGCAGCAGCTGCTGCCCCTCCAAAACGCTGGGGAAGACACAAGGACAGGCACACCAACCTGTCCTGACAGCCAGGAAAACTCCTGGAAGAGATGCCAAGGATGTGTTGCAAACTTGGGGATAAGTGGAAACTAGAGGGAAAAGATCACAGCCTGGTGTGGACAGAACCCATCAGACAGGTGGGTACAGGCAGCAGGTCCCTGGCGCTTGAAGCAGTTGGTGCCATCCAGATGGACAAGGTTTCTGGGTTTCCATGGAGCGGTGCTCTTCCATGGTCCAGAGACAGATCCTTGGGAAAATAACTATTGATGTAAGACACGGCATCCTCCTCACAGGTCAGGGGCACAGAGGGGTTGAAACAGCAGGATTTGGCACTGTCTTTGTTCCCGAGGCAACCACCCTTTCCTGTCCTCCTCCAGCCTGTGTGCCCAGAGCCAGCCCTTGATCCTGAGTGCAGCCAGGACGTTTCACAAGAGAGCGTGGCAGCAGTGAACCGGGAGGAATCGTTCTGTGAACAGCCTGTCCAGAGCTGTTGGCATCCCCAGCTGGACGCCGGCCCGGGACTCCTTGTTCTGCAGCACAGCCCTCCATCGCCAGAGATAAGAGGCAGAGCCACTCACGGAACACTGAGTGACAGCCAACATCTCTCCTGGAGGGACCAGCCTCGGGAACATCACCTTCAGCACCCAAATCCCCAGGGGAGGGCAGCAGGTTGTGCCCCTCGTTGTGAGGAGGGCACCAGTGCCAAAGTGGGAGCTGCGCTGCTCCCAACTGCACCCATGGGGGTGGTTCTCCTCCGGGAGCCCGTGGACACATTCCAGGGCACACCAGGGCAGGGCAGTGCTCTCCCACAGGGAAAGGACAACCCTGTTGGGGAAATAGTGCTGGGCTGAGGTCTCACTGTTCCAGCTACCTTTGGGACAGTCCAAAGATGCTCCGTACAGAGAGTTTGGGACAGCTGCAGTTCCCTGGGATTGCTGCAGGCAGATCATAGAATCACTGAATCCCAAGATGGTTTGGGTTGGAAGGCACCTTAAAGACTATCTCATTCCAAACCCCTGCCATGGGCAGGACACCTGCCATTAGACCAGATTGCTCCAAGCCCCATCCACATGAAGGAGTGTGCAGGATGCTGTGCTTTGACTGCCAGCTTGATGTCTGAAGCCTTCCTGGGAATCACACAGTAACAGCGAGGACATAAGACCTGGAGTGTGATGCGGAGTTTGATTTAACACACTCAGTATTTACGTGGTGAGGTCCTTTAAGAAGCAATTTCTCATTCTTTGCACAACAATGTACCTCGGAAAGTCCAGGGAAGGTACCTCCTGCCGTCCTCTCCGGGAGCACAAGGAGTCTCTGATGGCTTCCCAGGCCAACATTTCCCTCTGCAGCACCGAGTCCCCTTTCTACTCACCAGACACCACCACAATTCACAGAAGCAGACTCTTAGGGCACAGAGCAAACCCGACACGTACAGAGTGGAAGAGGGAAGGCAGACCCGTAGCTCCTTAGGGCAGAGCTGTCCCCACCGCGGTGCCAAGTCTCAAATGCTTCTTAGCCTCTTTCACAATCCCCATCCCAGGAATTCTCACCTGGGCTGCTGGCACCTCTTCAACTCAGAAAAGTGCCAGGACAGGGGATTTTTCAAGTCTTCATGGATAATTCCCTTTTTCTTGGGCCAGATGATACCGGGACATTCTCCTGCAGCATCCAAGAGGAAAGGTAAACAGGACACTCGATGGACTCAGAGGGTGTGTGCTCTTCCTCAGCAAGTATTTTGAAAAGGCTGATTGGAATGCTGATATGGCTTCCTCTGGACTGGGAATTTGCCCTGCCACTGCTGGGGCTTGGATCAGGACCAGACAAAGAGGCAGCTGCGTTGGTAACACAGCTGGAGGTGTGGAGACATCTGGGTGGTGGGTTTTGTTTTCTTCCACCATTACATGTGTACAAGAAACTCTTGTAGGAAGGGTTCTCCTCGGGAAGGATTCAGCACACGGGAAGAAAAGCAATGATTGCAGCAGAGAAAAGCCCAAAGCAAGTGTACACCCAAGTAAAAGCAGATCCAAAGAGGTTTTGCTCCTAAATTCAATTCCTTAAATAAATGGGAATGTGTTGCACTCGAGCTCAATGGAAAACAGCAAAAATGAGACCAATAAGAGGCAGAACTTGAGGAAAACATTTTTTGGTCAAATATCATAGATTCAAGCAGAGGAATGGGTTTCTAAAGAATCTGTGGCTGCCCCATCCCTGGAAGCGTCCAAGGCCAGCTTGCACAGGGCTTGGAGCAACCTGGGATAGTGGAAGGTGTCCCTGCCCATGGCAAGTGAATAGAACAGAATGGACGGGTTCCTTCCAACCCAAACCGTTCTGGGATTCTAGGATTTAATGTTCCCGATGGAATGATGATTCCATGAAATGGAAACCAGTGACTCAATCATATGCCAAGCGAGGGCCAAGGATCTATTGCCGCAGCCAGGTTTGTGCCAGCTGGGCTGTGCAGACAATGTAACACAGGTGCCAGAGGGGAAAACCCTGTGTTCCCCAGCAAGACATTCCATGGCTTCCCATGACCAGGGAGGGATGGATGTCTAATGTGGAATCTGTTGGTCCCTTTCCCCAGGGAGTTTGGGACTGTGGTGGTCCTTTTCTTTTCCATGACAGACGGAAACGAGTGAGGCACAGGTACAATATTTTCCCTGCTTGGTTGTTTTCAAGCCATTTCAGAAGCTGAGTTTCCAAAGAGAAGCGTGGATTGGCATCACCTTAATGAAAACTAATAAAACATAATTATTTAGCCCTTGGAAAATATTTGGGCTCCAGCAGGAACACCCTGCAGCTGGCTTTTAAAAGGCAGGAAGAAAGTACTTTTCCAGAAGCAGGTTTTTGTATCAGCTGATGTGGTGGGGAGAGCTTCTCACTGAGGTCTTTCATGCTTACGGAAACCAGGTTTACCAAGAGTCTGGCACAACCAGCCTGAGCCTTGCATTTTTGAGAGTGAGGAACCACCTCTCCCACACAGTTTCATGGATTTAGGGAGGTGGGTAGAGCGAGGGGGGAAGCTTTGCCCACACCTTCTGATTTTTCTCTGAAAGCTTCTGGATTTGGGGCTGAAGAGGAGGTTTTATAAAACATTCTCTGCTAGCAAAAACTCTCAAACCACACAACCAGCCACAGACCAGTGCGTTCTGTCTCAGCGATGACCTCAGTGAACAGGAAAGGCCGTTTCTCAGAAGTGAGCGGTCAGGGAAATGTCAGCTCCTGGTTTGGAGAAATGGCTGAGCACCGAGCTGAGTTTGAGTTATTAGAAAGGCTAAGAAGCCTGGGTTCTAAGGGTCTGGTGTTTATATACGTTACTTTTCTCCTCTGCTATCCCACAGCTCTGCCTCTGTTTCCCTGTGACTCCCGTCTCAGCACCAAGGACATGCAACACTCAGTGGTCCGGGCAGCAAATGATGGGAAATTCCTTCTGACCTCTCCCTCCTTGGGATGCTTCTTCATCTCTTCCCTCCATTTCTTGGGAGTTGAATTATCCCAGAGCCCTTTGTAATTCATTCAAGGGGATCTCTCCATAAACATATCCCAGGTTGCCCAGAGAAGCTGTGGCTGCCCCATCCCTGGAAGGTCCAAGGCCAGGCTGGGCAGGGCTTGGAGCAACCTGGGATAATGGAAGGTGTCCCTGCCTGTGGCAGGTGGGGGTGGAATGAGATGAGCTTTAAGGTTCTGTCCAACCTAAACCAGACTGGGAATCTGTGTTCCACGTCTGGGATTCTGTGTTCCACATGTGGGATGCTGTGTTCCACATCTGGAACCTTACCATCACAAGGGCAAGCGTGGCAGGGTGGGATCAGTGCTGGCAGTCCTGGCAGCTCAGGCACAGGAGGGACGCTGCCTGTGTACGCTTCAGAGCTGCCTGAAATGCAGGAAGCCACGAGCAGAAAGGTTAGGCTGAGTTCTCAACAGCAGCCATGCTCTTCCCAGAGCTGAAAGAACAAGAAAAGGGAATTGTGTGTTGCAAAACCGTTGGAGTGCACAAGGACACAGCGGACACTGACCCAGCCTGGCCAGGCTTTGCCCAGAGAGAGCCCCATGACTAAGGTGGGTGGCAGCAGAACCAAAACCCCTGGATTCTCAGATGTCAGCTTTTCACAACCTTTCTTCCATGGAAAACATGTGATTTTTGATTGAAAAGAGCCCAAAGGAACCAGCTCTCGGGCAGACAGTCCCTGGCTCCTGGGGCCAGTGAAGCACTGGGAGCTCTTTAGCAAGCAGAGCCAAGCCCATGCCAATGTTTTTAGGCCATCAGTGTTTCAAAGAGGGCTTTGGGACCCCTGGTCCTTGGCCAGGGAGGTGGCATCTGTCACTGTAGCTGAGAGAGAAAGCCAAATCCTGAAGAAATGCTGCTATTGAGTGGTGGAAGTGGTTAGGCGACTGTCCCTCCGTGCAATGATCCAGCCAAGGATGGCAGCCCCTCCTGGGGAAGGGGTGGGCTCAGCCCAAACCCAGGCTGGGGGTGTTTCAGGAAGGCAACAGTCCAGGATCCCCTCAGCCTCTGCAAACCCAGCTGCACCAGCAGCAATTCAACCCCCACACCACTCACAGGGGTTACAAAGATGAGCCCAAAAGAAAGCCTGAAGAACAGATCCCACTTTTTAACGGACAAGGGGGCTTAGGGATTCCAGAGAAGACCATGCCCCATTCTAACCCCTCACCCTTGTGCCACTGCGCTGCATCTTTTCCGTAGGATCATTCAGTTCCCTGTCTCAGCTTCCCTGACGCCTCAGGTGAGCACAAATTTTGTAAGTCATGGCTAAAATCACAGCATGTGCCAACACTGGGGTCACTGGAGCAGCAGGTCAGGTCTGCAGGAGAAAGCAACACCTTTTATCAATATTTCTAACCAAAACTTCACGTTTCCTCCTCAGCCTCATCTTGCTAAAGGTGTGCACGGAACTTCTCCTAAGTCTTCCCAGTTGAGCTTTCAGGGAAGCTTCTGGCACGCTTCTGGTAATTTCCTCTGATTAGTTTATTATTTTGAGATTCAAACTGCCTTTGGGATGGTCAGAACTGATCGTGGGTCTCCAAAACCAGGGCTGGGCTGCAGAGCATGCCCTACACGCCCAGCTACAGAAACGTGCACACGTGAAGCCTTGGCTGGAATATTAGACAGAAAATATTGCTGGAATATCAGAAAATAGTGGAGTTTGCCACTTCACCCTGGGACCAGGTGGACAAGAAGATAAGGTGATACACAAAGGATGCTCACTTTAAGAAGAGTGATCAAAGGAGGCTTGTGGGGTAATCAAGTGCAATTTTTATCTCTACAAAGGAAAACTTGAGTTATACAGCCCACATGTACTCTTTGGAGCAGAATTTCAAGGAAGAGAAACTCCCTGCATACTTTTAGATGCCTCATTTACTGAGGGAGGGCTGAATCACAGTATTTGACTAATCACAGTGAGGAATCCAGATTTCTCCAGAAGAACTCACCACGGCACAACTTGTGCTACTTCCCATCCTCTGGACCAAGCCATAGTCAATGTTTCCCTGGAGATCTGAAAACTCAGACACTTTGCTGAAACCCTTGCCTGGTGGATATCATCCAACTTTCAGTTTCCAAGGCCTCAAAAATATGTGCTCAGGAAGCAACACAGCCCCATGCCAGTGGTGCAAACATAACCAAAGGCAACCTAAGGCAAGGTGTCAAGTAATTTACTGTGGGGTTACTCAGGTTCTTTTGTGCTGTGCAGGGGTGAGGGGCAGAAGAAAACAATTTACATTTGAGAAGTGGATTATTTACAGGGTTCTTTGACCCTCCTGGCTTTCGGCTCAGGACCTGCAATGGCTTTCAGGGTTTTCCACTTCCCAGGTATGACACAGGCTGAGCTTCAGCAGTTGCCACCAAGTTGCTTTCTAAGCCAGGAAAAAAAAAATCCGTTCGGAGCTAATTGTGGTATCTCCTGACTTCCTCTTCTTTTGTCTCCTCACTCCCTGGGTTGCTTTTCTTTTTTTTTTTAAATATATATAATATGTTTAAGGATGTTAAAGCAGAGCAGCCCAGCCCAGGGAGTGGAGCAGCCTGTGCCAGGGGTGGCTGCCCTGTGCCACGGGACAAGAGTGATTTCCTTGAAGGAAGGGTTGACTGCCTTGGCCGAAGACCTCAAGCTGCTTGGGGAGCACGAGTCCTGCAGCAGAGCAGACAGGATTTCCAGCTTGGAGAACAATTGCCATCAGGATGTGTTGCTAAGGTCACAAGTGGAAGCAGCCATGATTTCCATGCCAAGACTCCACAGAGAGCTTTATCCAGGCTCCAAAGGTAAGTGAGGCTTTGCAAGACACACACAGGGAAGCTGGACCTAGACCATTCCTGCAAGGAGAAACAATGGATGCTCAGCATTCCCCAGAGCAGCGAGTACCACATGGATCACCCTGGGTATCTGTGGATTTGTGGAGGAAGGATCAGTCCACAGGAGACACAGGGTGTTGTTCCCATAACCTATTCATGGGTCCGATTTCCTTCATGAGGAAAGCAGCAGAGCTCAGTTGACCCAAGCCAAAAGTGACGAGGGCATGGCTTCCAAGGAGCATCCTGAAATGTTCCCTTGAGGCAGGACAGTGATGTCCAAAGCTGGCGCAATCCAGACAGGGGTGAGCAGCTTCTTTAATGACATAGAGTGAAGGGAGGGACAGATCCACACCTAGGCCTTGAGACAAGGATAAGAGGAGAGCAGCCATCCAAGACAAGACACTTTAAGTACAGACAACATCCAGCCGCCCACGGCAGCAGTCCCAGCTGGCCCTGGGGGATCAGGAGGGCAGGCAAGGTGCTTCCAGGACACATATAGACCCTCAGCACGGGCAGGGGAAGGGAATCCAGCAGTGATTCCCAGCAAGCTGGACACGCAGGGTGGCATTTTCCTGCATCAGTGATGGTGCCCAGCCAGGCAGAGCGGGCTGTGAGTCAGCACAGGAGCGGCGTCCCTTGGCACTGCACCCCTTGTCCTTTCTCCTGCTCCTCCTTCTCCTTCTGTCTGCTCTCCCGCTGTGGTTTCAGCACGATGTTTTCGTGCTAAGCCCACGTGTGCGGAGACTTGCCCATTCCTCCCCAAAAGCCCCCTGAGCCATGGCATTGACGTCAGCAGCGCCCCAGCTGTCAAACAATGGAGATTAAGGCTTGGCAGGCCGTGCCAAGCTGTGGAGCACGTGTGCCTCCCCGGGCAGGTGAGCAACATTCCCTGCCGAGCAGGAACAGGCACATTGCATCAACCCATCTGCTGCACCTGGACACCTGACCCAGCCTGATCCCCAGCCTGATCCCCGGCCTGATCCCCGGGGTCGTGCCCGGGCAGCCCCCAGGGCTCGGCGGTCCCTGTGCTCGCCCCCATGGACGCACCGTGGCCGGGGCACAGGGCTGGAGGAGGCACAGCTCTGGCAGCGGCTGCTCGTGGCTCCAGCTCACGGGAGGGTTCTCCTGCGTGCCAGGAGATGTGCGATGCTGGGAACAGGCCCGGGGCTCATCCCTGCCTGTTCTGCCCAGCACAGGGACAGAGGCCACAACGTGCTGCCTCTTGCAGAGCAGCGGCGCAGCCAAGGCCCTCGCTCCCCGCTCAGGAGGTTCAGCCCTGGGGGTTTTCCTGGAGCAGACAAACATCTTCAGGACACTCAGTCCCGACCCACAGCAAGAGCCTGGGCAACAGGGAATGTCTGGGACATGGCCAGGCTGGCACCAGCTTGAGTAAGCAGCTGGAAGGACTCCTGGAAAACAGGAAGGGAGCTGCTTCTAGTCATCATGCTTGACCATCCCATCGTCCTGGCTTTGCACGCCAACCTTCCCGTTCCTGCTGCAGGCACAAGGTGCCTCACTGCCAGCAGGGCTGCCAGGACCTGGCTTTTGCCAAAATAAAGGCAGGAGAACTGCAAACACCAAGGTCACCCAGCACTGCCAATGTAACTCGGCTCCCAGGCTGGGTTCAACAAGGACCTGGGGGCCCTCAGGGCCAGAGGAGAGACAGAAACATCCTTGTGAGCAGAGCAGGACCTGAGTGCCAGCAGGGCACCAGCAGGGCACCAGCCTCCCTCCCGACCTTCACTCCTCACCAAACACACAGAGCCAGGAGGGCACCTGGGGTCAGAGAAACATGATATACAAGACCCAGAGATGGGAACGCACAAGGATGTGACAGCCCCAGCACAAGCTACAAACCCTGTGGGGCTCGTGCCCTGCTTTCTGGGAAGATCTCCCAGCTTGGTGTGCCTCCTGCTCCAGCTGCAGGATCCCGCTGGCAGGCTGTGTCTCGCCAGGTGCAGGAGGGAAGCACATGGCTCATCCCGGTGGGACAGACAGCGCTGCACGGGGACAAAGGCATGGCACACCCATGGACATGGCCAGCGTCCAGGTCCTGCTCACTCCCTCCACACCAGGCTGGGAACACCAGACCCCAGGCACCAGCAGGAGAGCCAGGCCCTGGCATCTCCTCGTGCCAGGACTCCTGTAACTCACCCTGCCCATAGGAATACCTGTTGGTGAGGTCCTGCCTCGAACCAGGACGTCAGGAGATGCTCCCTCTCCCAGGCTTCCCTTCCCAGCTCCAAGGACCAGGCCAGGCCCAATCCAAGCTGACTGTGTTTGCTGGAGTCCCTGCCCTGCAGCTCAGCCAGGGTTCAGAGCAGAACACAGAGGTGCCCAGGGCAGGAGGTGCCCAGGGTAGGAGCTGCTCCAGGGGCATCAGGCTGGCAGGGACAGCACTTTCTCATGGGCTCTGTTGACTTCTCCTCCTGAGTGGTCCTTCGTGTGGTGGGATTCAAGGGGTCCCTGTGTGCTGCCCCCTCTCACGCCCTTCACACCAACCCTCCTGGCAAACCTCGCCTTTCACCCACCCTTATCAAGGGCCTGGCCCAGCGCGGCCGGATGGGAGGGGAGCACATGGCCCGTTTGAGTCCTTCCCGTTTGTTCTCCCTCAAGACACTCTCAAAGGAAAACCCTGGAAGTCATTGTTCTATTTCGGTCCAACTGATGCCTTAGGATTTTAGCTTTTATATTTTCATATGTTTGTAATCCTGGAGTTCTTTAGTGTATAACTCTGAGCTCCATACAGAGTATTAGCTACTGCTTTTCCCATTTTGGTCAGACACAACAATTCCTCTCCAGGCCTCAGAATCAAGGCCACCTCACTGTCTCAGGCCCCGAGAAATGGACACAAAAGTGAGTTGGAGGGGAACCAACTGAGAGAATGGGACTGCACTGCCTGAAGCTGTAATTGGACAATTAACCTCTGATATGCAAATGGACAAAACTTATATCTGTCCCAAAAACGTGTGGCTGTGTCCATCCCGGGTGCAGTCTCTGTGAGACTCCTGCACTGCCCAAGGTGTGCCCTGTAAAAGCCTTTCCATAAATCCCTGCCCTTTATCCTTTCCCTCTGCGCAGCCTCTGCTCCAGGTCAGCCTCTCCAAGGCATCACACCAAGGGCATCCAGCACGGCTCGCGCCGGGAGGGGCTGTGCTGGAAGAAACGGCTCCAGGAGAAGGGTCTGACCAGAGGGAACATCCAACACAAAGTCCAGACAACCACAACCACATCGTGCCCACCTTCCTGGAGCACCTGCCCAGGGCTGACAAGACACTTTGAGCACTTCACGTCACCCCCACAAAGAGAGTTCCCTCCAGGAGCTGGGATGGCAACAGGGATGAACAGTGCCGTGACTCAACATGAGTCAACATGAGCCAGGCCTTCTCCTCTCTGCAGGAACATCACCAGGGCTGCTGGACACCAATGCCTGGAGGGGACAAGAGCAGAGGAACACAGCACTGGGAAGAGCAGCAGCTGCCACCAACAGGCTGAGAGAGCTGGGGGTGTTCACCTGGAGAAGAAAATGTTTGGGAAGACCTTACTGCAGCCGTTTGGTGCTTACAGTGGCTTATAAAAGAGAGAAAATGAATTTTTACACAAGCAAATAATGATAGGACAAGGGGAAACGGTTTTAAACTAAAAGAGGAGAGATTTAGATTGGATATTGGGAAAAAATAGTTCCCTGTGAGTGAGCTGAGGCCCTGGCACAGGGTGCCCAGAGCAGCTTTGGCTACTTCATCCCTGGAAGCATCCAAGGTCAGGCTGGGCAGGGCTGGGAACAGCCTGGGATAGTCGAAGGTGTCCCTGCCCATGGCAGGGGGTAGAATGAGGAGGGCTTTAAGGTCCCTTTCAAAGCAAGCCATTCTGTGATTCTACAAAAGGGTGAGATTTTTCACGGAAAGCTGCACTGGACACCCCACCCCACCAAGGCACCCTGCAAGTAACACCCACTGTGCCCACAGAGCCACGGTGTGACACCCAGCTCTGCCCTTCTGGCCGGGCTCCGAGTCACTGCAAGGTCCTCACAGCCCAGGAAACCATTTTCCAGCACCACCTCTGCTGCTGAGGCCCTTTTCCTGCCCCCACGGCTCCCTGGATGGAGATCTCTCACTGTAAGGACACAGTCCAGGGCGGGACATGCTGACCCATCCTGACACAACAGCTCAGCAAACACCTGGCTCCATCCCGGGGCGTGGTGGGGACAGGTGACAGGCAGCCACCCCGCCCTGGCACTTTGTCACCCAGCTCTGACATTTGCTGCTCCTCAGCTCTCCCTGCTCTCCTCATTGTTATCTGAATTTCTCCCAGGTCCAACTCCCTGCTCACACCAGGAGGATTGGTCTGGATGACCTTTAAAGGTCCCTTACAGTCCAAACTATTCCATGATTCCCTTGTGTGTTCCCCACTGGGTTTGCTGTCTTCAAAATATTCAAGTGTTTTGGTCTCATCCAAGTTTTCCTCCATCTTCCAGGCAGAAGTTTTACTGCTGGCCCTGTTTCAGCCCTGGTCAGTGCATCCCACCACTGCCTCCCCTGATGCACCTGCACAGAGCCCCAGGTCTTCTCCTGGCACTCCTCCTCTTCCATGGCGGAGCTTTCCAGGAAAAAGCTTAACCGAAAATCTGCGGCAAGATGGACTTTGGCCAGAAAGAAAGCAACAAACCAACATAAAAATACCAACCAGGCCCATCAGCATTTCCACTAAATGCCAGCGATGAAGGGAAGAGGAAGGACTAGGGTTTGTTTTCGTTCTCACGGGGTTGCGAAAGAGCCGCAGCCCCACGTGCGGCCGAGCCCACGCCAGCCTTTATCTCTGTCAGCAAACAAACCGCCAAGTGACTCCACGGGAGGATGTTCCGCAGCTCGGCCTTATCCCAGAGCACGCGGAACCGCCCCGCTGACGTGAGCCCAGCCTGGAGCCAGGGATGGCAGCAGGGCACGGCCTCTCGCGGTTCTGCGGCACCAGAGAGGTCCCCAGGGACGGCCCAGCTGTGCAGGTGACACCTGCCTGCTCTTCCCAGCCCAGGTGGGACTGTCCTTTGTGCTACTGGGCTGGGGGATCCCTCTGCCAGGGGGAAGCTGATGACCTCTGCATGGTGGGGGAGCATCCTTACTGCCCTGCTCCCAACAGTCATGGAATCCTCAAGGCTGGGAAAGTCCTTTGAGATGACCAAGTCCAACCATCAGTCAGCACCGGCGAGTTCACCACTAACCCATGGCCTCGAGTGCCACATCCAGACATTTTGGGAACACCTCCAGGGATGGTGACTCCACCACTTCCCTGGGCAGCACGTTCCAATGCCTGACAACCTTTTCTGTGAAGAAATTTTTCATAATAATGATGCCTTAAGATTTTAGCTTTTATATTTTCATATATCTGTAATCCTGCAGTTCTAGTGTGTAACTCTGAGCTCCATATAGAGTGTGAGCAACTGCTTTTCCCATTTTGGTCAGACACAACAATTCCTCTCCGGGCCTCATAATCAAGGACACCTCACTGTCTCAGGCCCCGAGAAATGGAAACAAAAGTGAGTTGGGGGGAGCAAACTGAGAGAATGGGACTGCACTGCCTGAAGCTGTAACTGGACAATTAACCTCTGATATGCAAATGGACAAAACTTATATCTGTCCCAAAAACGTGCAGCTGTGTCCATCCCGGGTGCAGTCTCTGTGAGACTCCTGCACTGCCCAAGGTGTACCCTGTGAAGGCCTTTCAATAAATCCCTGCCCTTTATCCTTTCTCTCTGTCCAGCCTCTGCTCCAGGTCAGCCTCTCCAAGGCATCAATATCTACTCTAATATCTTCTTCTGGAACAGCCTCAGACACAGCAGCAGGGACAGGTGACCCAGTGCTGTGCTGGAATCCTGGAGGACATTCAGGAAGCAAAGCCAGCTCATTCCTGGGCATTCCACACCTTGCTGGGGTCAGAGGGTAATGCAGACATGTTTTGCTCCAGGTTCCCATTCCTGGGAGCTTAGATGAGGTGCCTCCCACCTGCCAGCCCACTTGAGCCCTCGCTGCCTCCTGCCACTGTTGGCTCAGGTGCTGCCACACAGGTGCTGCTTTGTTTGCCCAGGGCACGTGGAGGAGCTGCCCCGTGGTCACTGGAGCTGTGCCAGCTGCTCCCACCTCTCTCTCAGGTCTCAGCCTGGCCAACAGCTTTGTTGTTTCTGGAGGCCTCCCCACAAAGGGCACAGCTCCCAGCCGTTTGTCTCCTTCAGGCCGAGCTCGGAGCATCGCTCCTGCTTCCCTCGCCTGGCACATCAGCCACCTGCCTCTGTTTGGACAAGCCAGGGAACGAGGCTTTCAGGGCTGGAGCGTGCCAGGCTGGAACGTGCCACCCACAGGGACAACTTGGCACAAGCTGCAATGGGGAGGCACATTTTGAACGAGTCAAGCAAGTTCATGAGCCTTTGATGGCATCAAACCCTCTGCAGTAGAACCAGGATGCAGCCCAGCAGTGCTGGGGACTGGAGCATTCCCTCCCCAAAATGCAGCCAGAGGGCTTGGGAAATTTCTGATCTCTTTGGAACAGGGGGGGCCCACACACACAAATTAGGTTTACAACTCATTTGACAGCTTTGCATGTCTCAATTACAGAGGAATTTACGCTAAAGATCCCTGATGAAGGAAATCCTGGGGTGGGTGGGATGGCCACAGCCGCGTTTTGCAGAGGATTCACGGGGGCAGGGAGAAGAGAGGCCTCTTTGCACCACATCCCACCAGGATTCACCCATGGGAACTGCACATTCCAGGGCCTCCTGTGCCCTGTTCTGGGACAAAGGGGGTCTCTGCCAGCCTTTTTACCCTCATTTACTTTTAGGGACCACCTGGAGCAGCCTCTGCCAGCAGTCCCAGGGAATGTGGGCTTTGCTCTCCAAGAGCGTCCCTTTCCCATGGCATGGGCTCACCTCACTGCTGGCAGAGGCAGGACAAGGCTGAAGCATCCTAGGGGTGGAATTCCCAAAAGAGGAACTCATAGCACCCCAAATATGTCCTGACAGCAGAACTCCCCTGAAGGGAGAGCCCCAGGACAGGCCAGCCCCGCCCAGGACACAATCTCCTTATCCTTACAAGAACCATCTGCTGCAAGCAAAGAGACTTGTGGAAGCTTCTCCTGTGATTTCTGAGCTGCCCTTTGCAGCTCTTGGAAAGGTTGTGGAGGCCTGCAACAAGAGACACAGCAACAGAGCAAAGTGAGTGACTTGTCTTCATGAAATCATGGAATGGTTTGGGTTGGATGGGACCTTAAAGCTCATCCAGTCCCATCCTCTGCCACGGGCAGGGACACCTTCCACTAGCCCAGGTGGCTCCAAGCCCCGTCCAACCTGGCCTTGGACACTTCCAGGGATGGGGCAGCCACAGCTTCTCTGGGCAACCTGTGCCAGGGCCTCACCACACTCATAGCCAAGAATTTCTTTCTAACATCTAATCTAAACCCACTCTCAGTTTGAAGCCATTCCCCCTTGCTCTGTCGCTCTGTCACTCTATCCCTTGTCCAAAGTCCTTCTCTGGCTTTCAGATACTGAAAGATCACAATCACCATCTCTTCTCCAGGCTGAACAATCCCAACTCTCCCAGCCCTCCCTCCCAGCAGAGCTGCTCCATCCCTCTGATCATCCTGGTGCCTCCTCTGGACTCTCTCCAGCAGCTCCACGTCCTTCCTGTGCTGGGCCCCAGGGCTGGAGGCAGCTCTGCAGGTGGGGTCTCACCTGAGCGGGGCAGAGGGGCAGAATCCCAATCCCTTCCCTGCTGCCCACGCTGGGGATCAGCCCAGCACAGGGATGTTTCTGGGCTGCACAGGGAAAGAATGAAAACTTGAGACTGGGAAATTTTAAAAAAACTCTGAGCAATTAATCAACACTTAGAGCTGCTTCCTCCACCAAATGGCCTTCCAGATTACCATATTTTTGCAGTCAAACACAATTAATTTCCTTCTTTCCTGTGCTGGAGGTGTCCAAGCTCTGGGCAATGCTCAAGGATTGACGTGTTACTGGCATCTGCACCATGCGTGGAGGAAAACAGTTTTCCTCCAACATGGAAAAAAACCCCAAAACTAATTAAATCTTTTTTATAAAATGACATTCATGAAGACATTTTCCCTATTAGAGCCCATTTGTTTTCCAGGTTTTGGTTCTTCAGGGCTGGGAACTTGCAGCAGCACCTTGATGAGGTGTTCACATAAGGACAGGACTCCAGACCCTGGGATTTTTAAGGGAGCAAATTAAAGCAGTGCTAAATAAAGCCCCATTTGGCAGTTTTCTGCTGTTTTCTGTGGCTCTGACATCCAATCTGTGGTGGCTGCCACAGGCAGCAACACCAGCTCACCAAACCTGGGCTCTGGCCCTGCAGCCACCTCACCCCACAGGGACAGGAAAACCAGGAAACCCTCAGGTTTTGGAACCACAAGGACCTGCCCAGCACCAACGTCAGGTGAAAGAAGCCCAAATGAGCTTTGGAAGTGGTACAAGATGTTGCTCCTGGCTGAGGAATGTACATGGGAGGCCAAAAAGCTCCACACAGGGGTCCTACCACCAAGGCCGTTGGAACCACAACTTGGCCGCCAGCAGTGAAGGGAAGGGAGAGTTTCTGCTCCAGGGAGCTGGAGGAAAACACAAACCTGTCACCAATTACTGTCAGATGAACTCTGCCAGGACACAGGAAGGAGATAAAAAGAAGTGGCAGCACTCAAGCTTCCTGCAAATCCAGAGCATCTCATCAACGACTCGCTAGGAGGAAATATATTCGTGGGAGTGCCGGCTGCTTAATGTGCTCTCCCACCCACCTCTCCTTCCTATGGCTCCCAATTTCCCCCCTGGGATTCGGCATCTATTGAGCAGACACGTCGAGAAATAGGATATTAATTCCCTAAACACCAGAGTTTCAAACTGCTCTGGTCCAAATTAAGCAGATTTTGGGAGGGGATAAGGGTAAGAGATTCCTGTGTTTCAGTGATCATGGATCCAGGCAGTCTGGTCCCACACTCAGAAGCACCGCCTGACAATACATGTAAAAACTGCTTTAATTAACTTAATTTTTTCCTTAAAGCTCATAGATTTCAAGATTAGAGACACACACCCAGCATGGCTCGGGCTACCCAAAGGAACAAAGGAGCTTTGAGAGAATTATGGGTTTCTATAGACTCGGAGACAATATCCACAAGTCCCTTCTTGCAGCAAAACCCTGCGTGTACAACCAGGGGCATTAAGCTTTTCATTATTAAAGCCTTTTTTGCCTTGTTTGGGAATCATGCTGAAGCTTTCCGGTGTGGATAATTGTCCACAGTGTGGGGCACTCCTCATTACACCAGTGTTACACAAGGGAAAAGGACAAACCTAACACCTGGGTCAGGAGCTGCATTAACTTTAATTTATCCCTAAGGATTATTGTAATTCCAGTGCTCCATGACAATGTCACTCGCTCCTCAGCAAGAAACTGAAAGGGAGGTGTTGTGTGGAATGGATCAGAGAGGGCAAAAGAGGACAAAATTCATTGCAGCAATAGGTAAATCCAGAGTTTACTCACACCAGGAATTGTTTGGGTGTTTATGGCCGCCCGGCCCTTGTGAAAGGACAACTCTTTCCATGAAGAAATGTTTTCCTAATATCCAACCTGAACATCCCCCAGTTTCCACTTGTTCCCTGGGAGCAGAGACCGAACCCCCCGGCCCCACCCTCCCGTCAGGGAGTTGGACAGAGTGAGAAAGTCCCCCCTGAGCCTTCTTTTCTCCAGGCTGAGCCCCCCTAGCTGCCCCTCATCAGACTTTTGCTCCAAAAATTACTTGGATACTAATTTTTAACAGCCAAGGGAATGGGATTGTATCTGGTCAGTAAAGTTAGAACGAGGAGCAGAACAACAGCATCTCCTCCACAGGTCCAGGAACCACACTGGGGTTAGGGAGGAGAAGCCACGCCAGAGGTGGCCCCAGCCTGGGTGACCACACGTCTTCAGACCCACGGCAGCAACGCAAGGGTGGCTGGTTCTGTCCCAGGAAGTCCTCCTGTTTCTTGGAAGCAGCAGGAATGCTGCTCCCAGGTACAGCTTTCTGGCTGAGAGTTTTTGGAGGACGCATCCCAAAAGCCAAGGCTCTGACGTTCTGCAGCGCTGGCACCACGGCGGGATTGGGGAGCAGCCAGCACCATCCCGGGGCACCGGCACAGAGGATCCAGCACGGATCCCCCAGGGCACAACAGCTCCCTGCAGACACCCAAACCCAGCTCTGACGTGCCATCCTGTTTTCCCAAAAGCTGAGCAGAGCTGGAACTCACAGCTCTTCCCAGAATCCACGCTCTTTGTTATAGCCCAACGGTGCCAAAACAAAGCTAGGAATGGCCTCTGCAGGTAGGACCAAGATATCCCGAGGTAACATGACGTCAGAGAAGGAAGGACTGACACAACACCACCTGAAGCTTCACTTGTCTTCCAAGAGCAAGTTGGGATTTCAGCTGGACACTGGCACTGAAAACACCTTTTTTATGGAGATGGCCCTGATTCCCACCCGAGCTGCTGCCATCACCCAGGCTACAAAGGGCATTTGTAGACCAGCTGGGCCTACAACTCAGCTGCCAGCACCATCCTGCTGGAGAGAGGATCAAACCAGCAAACTTTTCAGTGGGTTTCCACCATCCTCTCGTGGTTTTGGAAGAGTTCAAGGCCAATTGTCTCCTCAGTGCCCCAATAAATCACTCCTTTGCTTCAGAAGTAAAATTTGGTAGTTGATCTACAACGGCACCCTAGGGAAGGGCCCCTTGCAGATGTGGCACAGGTTTCCCACTCCCAAGAGTCCCAGAGAAGCTGCCAGCAACTCCCTCTTCCCGTGTTTAATTTCCCCTGTGCTATTTCCAGTTAACTGACAACTAACAGGATGGAAAAGCTCTCCAGGATCAGAGTCCAGCCCCATCCCAGCTCTGCCAAGGCCACCTCTAACCATGTCCCCAAGTGTCACATCCACGTAGCTTCTAAATCCCTCCAGCAATGGGAATTCCACTACTTCCCTGGGTAGCCTGTTCCAATGTCTCACCATCCTTTTGGTGAGGAAAATTTCCCTAATATCCAATCTAAACCTCCCCTGGCCTTGCTTCCCCACCATTCCTTGATGCTCCTATAAATCCTTCAGCAAGGCAACCTCAGCCACCATTTCTTTCAAGATTAAATACGAATTTAGTTGTGGGAATTTTTGTGTGTTTTTGTTTTTTCATTGTTTTTTTTTTTTTTTCTGTTTTTCACCCCCTTTGCTCTTTTTCTTTCCCTGTCCGTCAGGACTGCAGATCCAACCTCAGCTTGGTTACTGGTACAGAGCAGCTCTTCACTAATTCCACGCCTGGTCCTGTGCATCAGCCAGGACCAAGCCTGGGTTCTTTCTGAGGGCTGTCCTGTCCAGCTGCTCCATGAGACACTGTTTATCTATAAAAAGAGATGCTCCAAACATGGCATTTACCCAACACAGAGCCTGAAGCTTCCCATCAGGCCAATATAGCTGTTCTCCCCTGGTATTTGACCACCTCCTTACTTGGCTCATCCTTTCATCATGCCCATGGTATCAATATCCTCCTTCCACAGCAGCTTACTGTCTCCTCACCTCCTAAGACTTCGACACGTCTGCAAAGACAAGTTTAGTTGCTCCACTTCCCTATTCCTTCAAGCCTTTCCCATCAAATCCTACTATTCACTGCCCTTCAGCATTTCCCAGAGAGCTGCTCCCAGCTTCTGTCCCATTTGCATCCCCACAGACAGACAATGCATTTATTTTTCCTTGTAGAGCCGGAATCACCCCCAGCATGGCACTTTCCCTACATGGAATTCCAGAATGTCAAGGGTTGGATGGGACCTTAAAGCTCATCCCATTCCAGCCTCTGCCATGGGCAGGGACACCTTCCACTAGCCCAGGTTGCTCTAAGCCCTGTCCAACCTGGCCTGGAACACTTCCAGGGATGGGGCAGCCACAGCTGCTCTGGGCACCCTGTGCCAGGGCCTCAGCACCCTCACAGGGAGGAATTTCTTCCCAATACCCCATCTAAACCCACTCTCAGTTTGAATCAATTCCCTCTTGTCCTGTCACTCCAGTTCCTGATGAAGAGTCTCTCTCCAGCTTCCCTCAGATCCTGGAAGGCTGTTCTAAGAGATCTCCACACAACCTTCTTTACTCCAGGCTGAAGCCCCAACCTCCTCAGCCTGACCCCACAGGGGAGGTTTACACAGAGCTGTATCCACCCATGGGTTTCTCCTGGCTCAGAAACAAGGCTTGGAGGGCGGCTCTATTTACAAGTGCCACCTGCTCCATTTGTAAAGGAAAGATTGAGAACAGCTGGATTCTCTGTGGGCAAGGGGCTTCAAGAACCAAGACATGCTCACAGCAGTGTTGACCCAAGGCTGCCTGGAATGAGGGGGGACACAGAGGGCCTGGGCTGAGCAGGCTTAGGACCAGGCAAGCTTGAAACCAGCTTCTGTATGTTGGCTGCAGCACTTGATTTGCATCCTGCACAGGCTATCGCATCTCAGGCACATCTAGAGGAGATTCTGACTGGCTTTCATCCAAGTTTTGCAGCAGAAATGCACTCAGCTTCAGCTTCCAGCCTTCTCCAAGTCTACTCCAGAGGCTGAAGCATCACAAATATATTGGAGCCACCTCCCCTAACTTCCACCCTTAGAGCAACTGGCTTTTACAGGGCAGGCAAGCCTGGGACCTGCAGAGAGCTGGGATCTCAAACCCATTCCAACAGTGAAAACGCCTCTTTTGAAGGTGTTGGACAGCTCCAAGAGCAAGCCTCAAGCGCCAGCCTCTGCTCCGCGTCTCTCCCACATCAGGACCGGTCCCAGACATCTTGTCATCTCCAGGGCGACGTGAGCAGAACCACAGAAGAGATCCTTCTCTTACCAGCTGGTTCCAGTCTGTTCCCATGAGCCAGATTCCTTGGGCTGGGGGACTCCCTGTAGCCCAGCCAGTGCCAGGGTTTCTGTTGCTTGCTCTGTGTTTTGGCTCCACATGGATGCGAGGCAAAGCAAGAATTCTTGGACCCTAGGCTTCTCCCAGACATAACCCAGCTCACCAGGTCCAAAGTTATGGGACTGTAGCACAACTGAAGAGCCTGAGATAAAACTTCCCAAACAAAGAAAGCTGGAATAAACTAAGTCATCCTGTTTAAGAAACCCAGGTGGAAGCTGAGAGTATGGATGAGCTGGAGCTGCAGAAGGGGCTGGAGGCAGAAAGGAGGGAGAGGAGCAGACAGGTTGATGATCCAGCCTCTCCCACTCTAGGAATGCACAGAAGCTGGCATATGAATAAAAAACACACTTGGGGATGTTATTTTGTTTAACTTTGTCTAATTCTTGGATTTCTTAGTGGAAGAATGTTTTCATTGGAAGCTGCTGCAAAGCCACCATGTCTGGCAGCAGGACATCAAGATCTGCCATGTGAGAACACGCCAAGCTCTGCTGAGTCCTGAGCCAACACTCAGCTCCAAATCAGGCCAAAAACTGACCCAGAACACCCCCTCAAATCTTCCAGCCAAACCTTGCCTCCTGCTCAGACCTGCTGCACAGCAATACAAGTCCCTTCTCAGCAGCACTTAGATGCTGCTCCAAGCAAGACCCAGCCTGAGGTGAGGACAGGCACAGCCCACTCCCTACAGGAATGGGGTGAGCCATCAGGAATGGGGTGAGCCATCAGGAATAAAACACATTCCCTCCACCCCAAAACACTCCTTCTCTGCAATGCCACTTCCACCTGATATTTGCAAGGCACTCCCAGAGCAAAGACAAGTTCTCCACAGCCTCACTGAAAAGCAGCAATTACCAGGAGCATCACTGCGTGGAGCCCACGGATGGCTACAGGAATGTCCTTACCTGGTTGGAAGAACCTGGATGTGCCAGGGCATTAAGTGCCTCACTCTCGCAGCAGCAGCTCCAGAGATTCCAGCTGCCAGGCTGGCTCCCTATCAGGCACTCTGTGGAGCTACTTGGATCCCTCATACCAGTTCTCAGAGCCCTTTTGCTTATTTTAAACACATTTCTTTAATTTCTTCTGAAGTCTCCTCACTGAAATTCCTGAGATCAAACAGCATCCTGTGATGATCCACTGGCACCAGCAGGAATTCACCTGACAGACAGGGATTTCTCAAGCTGAGTTACCGCAGCCTCGAGTACTCAAAATCCATGGGTCATTTTGCACGTGTTGTTCTGAAAAAATACTTGATATGAGGTACAAAACATTCCAAGGGCGCTGCTTCCCAACGGGATTGCATGGACACCCTTCACATGGCACGTGAGAGTTTTAACACTGGCACCTGGATTTGTGACTTTTTCTCCTTATTGTTTGTAAACTTCCTTTTCTTCAAAGTAACTCACATCCATCAGCTACCACAAAAATGTTTAAACTCAATACCCTGACAGGAATTCCACCGTTTTGGCAGTATTTCCACTTGCCTCTGACAAGCACCAGCTGACCTTTCCACACTGTGGTTTAGAGCACACAACACATGTGTCTTTCCAGACAAAATAGCAGGAAGGCTCCTCAGATCCCAGCACAAAGGTTGTTGAACACTCTGGGGTCTGATTCCAAGTGTCAAACTCCAGGGAAGAAAATAATTAAATAAAACAAGGTCACCTCTTCATTGCCATCTTCTTTTCCTCCAACAGCCTCGCTCTTTGCTGCAAATCTGGACACAGCTACAGTGGGAAACGAAGGACTTGAGGCTGAACAAGAAAAGTGTTTTGATCCTCCAAAGTGTCTTGAGTTACACGGAGAAACCAGAGAGTGCTGTTTTCCAGGTGCCCTTCATCTCCCTGAACACCTCCACAGTTCTCAACCCATCACTTACGAAGCCCTATCTGCTCTCAGCCTTCTCCTCTCTCCATGGTTTGATCCTTCTCTTCACTCCTGAGTGGTCACTCCTCCATCTGAGTCCACCCAAGAACTCTGCCCTCTGTCCCCAAAGGGAATCCCATCTCGCCCTGTCCTTCAGCCGGCTTCCCACCTAAGCCACCAACTTAATGCTCAACACCTCTTGCCTTTTACTCATTCTTGCCTCATTTTTACTTCTGGCATCATCCTCCCAAGACAAAAAAAACCCGGGAGCCACAATCTTCCTCATTTCTTCTTTCCTGTAACCACAGCTTTCTGTTCTTTATCTCTTTACCTCACCTCCCAGCCACACTCCATCCAGCTCTGCCCAGGGTCACTCTGAGACTTCTCCATGTACTTTAAGACTAGAAGTTACCAAGTGTTCTCCTTCCAGGAAGTCTGTCTTTTCCATCTTCTACCCAACTGACCTGCTCCTCAAGGGTTTCTCCAAAAGCCCATGGAGCTAAGATCCAGCACATGCAGCAAAAACCCAACTGGAAAGCTATTTGCAGTCTCAGGTACAACAAATTCCTGCAAGGAATCTACTCAAGATAGCTCTGCTATCAGCAGAATGCCTACCATAGAATCATTTAATCATTAGGGTTGGAAAAGACCTCCAAGATCATTGAGTCCAACCTCTGACCACAGCCCACCATGCCCACCAAGCTGTATCATGAAGTGCCACATCCACCCTGTTTTCTGAACACTTCCAGGGATGGGGACTCCACCACTGCCCTGGGTGGAGCAGGTGGCAGCCTCATCCCTGTAGATGAACCCCGATTAAACGAAAGCAAATTTCCAAAATTAAGAGTTGCATCTGTACCCTAACCTACACTGAACCACTTCGCAATCTCCGCGGATGAAAGGAGGGGAGAAGCTGCCTAGGGAAGGGAAAGCTGACGCATTTCCTGCTCCCACAGCTCTGAGTGGAGCAGGTTCAGGTGCAGCACACCCCTGAGCCACGTCCAGCCCACGGTGGTCTGATGTCACCTGTGACACCTCTGGGGTGTGAGCAGAACTTGCACAATACACATCCTGTGTGCACCTGACTCTGCCCTGGGCACATACAACAGGTGGATCATTTTCACCCTGGGCTGTTCTCCAACCTCACTTTTAGAGCTGTGATCTCTGCAGATCCCGTTGGAGCACCGACCTGGATGTCAGGAACTGCCACTGCTGACTTCAACACCCACGTCACCACCAAGTCCTGCCACTGGTACCAGTTCCCCAGGTCAGAGTGGAGAGACCACACACCCAAAGCCCTGCTGCTGTCCCCAGACTCAGCCACTCCAAATTCATGCACACAAAACCAGTTCCAATTCCGTCAGGCAAGCACAGCCCATCACAACATGCCCAAACTTGAGCCAGAAGGAAAATTTCCTTCCAGGATAAAGCAAGGCTTGGGTCACTGGCCACAGGTAACAAACCCCGGAGTACAGACAGGAAAGCTCCAGTGTTTTGAGGGACACGAACCACGCAAGGCTCTGCCTCGTGTGACACGAATTAGAGAGGATTAATTTTCTTCAGCAAGGTTCACAACTCTGGGAAGAACAGAAGCTGCACATCTGCATGACCCAGCCAAATCCAGCTGCTCATACTTGCACAGCAGTCTCCTGAAATGCTCCGATGGCTCCGGAGCCTGTCAGGGCAATGTCCCACCCCTGCAGTTGCACAAACACTCAAGGCAGCGGGTTCTCAGCTGCAGATGGTGAGAGACAAAAGGCAACTCTTCAAGTGCTACATTGTGCTGGAGCACAACCCTCCTTGTGGTGCCACCAGGCAGAGGATGCAGCCTACCGCTCACCAGGAGAACTGGGAGCTATCCTGAAAGTAACGTTGTTATACAGAAAACCAGCCTGAATCTATCACATATTTTGCTGAAAAAACACGTTCATTCCTCTTGAGCAATGTTCAACTCAAAACGACCCAAGGTGGAATGGATCTCTGGGTTAAGGAAGGCAGCAGGATAATAGCTGAAGTCTCAGGGACCAGTTCCACAGGGAGGAAGGTAATCCACCTTCCCTTCCTGCCAACTCCAACCCAACCACCACCAACCTGCACAATCCACACACAGGGCAAGGTGAGGGACCAAGCTTTCACATGAGGTGTAATAGAAAAACATTCTTTACTCTGCAAGTGTCTTTACAAATATATATTTATATATTTAAGCCTATTTCAGGCCATAAAAGCCCATAAAAAACAACCAGTACCTTTTTGAACAAGAGAAACTGCGAGGCAGAAGCCTGAGGTGACAGACTCCCACCCAGAGGCTGCTCTGGCGCTTCTCTGAAGGCCTTTAGTTAGCACATAAAACCATCTCAAAAACCCTTTGATGTGAAAGGAGGGGCACCATTCTTACCCCACCTTCCCCACTCTCTGTATGAGGTAAACTGGGATCACTTTTACATCATCGCTTTAGAAAGGAGATGTTGTATTCTGAAGACCAGCTTTTCCAAAGAACCTTTGTGAATGGGTTAAAAACGTTAAGATGTGTGGATCCAACCATAATGTGCTGTTGTCTCAAAATAGAAGAGTTGATACTAAAAAGCTATTCCAGATACATACAAGTACAAACACTAGAGCTGGTCAGAAAGATTCAGTTTCAACATTGTTTTTAAAAGCAGGGAAAATTTTCTGCAGTGTGGCTTTTCATTTCCCCTCTCCTCAATTTTATACCAGTTCCACAAACCCTTCCGAAAAAAATCACGTGTCTGTTGTCAGAGTGCAAAGTCCATCCAAATCTCGTGTTTCAGTTCACTATCTCTACACTTTACAAATCCTGATGGCAAACCAAAAGGTCTCACTTTAACTTAGCAAAAGTGATATCTAGAAAATATTCAACACCAAGAGGTCTTACAAAAAAACTTGAGACTACTAAGGCATTCTAAGGCACAGTGTTTTGGAAGAAGTGCTTTCTCCCTGTAGTGTTGCTTTATACACATCATGTGTGCGAGTCCAAGGGATGCATGGAGCTGCAGATGGATGCCATGGCTTCTCCCAAGCGGGGAATTCCATCTTCTGCTGCCGTTTCAGACGTAGGCTCCCAGCGCTGCGTGAAACTCAGTGAGACATTGCACCAGCTGCTGAAACTTGGGTCTCTCCTCAGGATCTAGGGCCCAACAGCAGGCCATCACAGCAAACCTGCAACACAGAGGCACATGGAGCACAGGGGAACATCAGCCAGGCAACCACAGCCCCAGCCTGAAAGGCAAAACAGAATTTGCCACTGCGAAACTGGCTGAGCAACCACAGACAAGGAGCCCTGGATCTTACAGTTCACAGTGCTGAACAGCTCCTTCCAAGGATGGACACCTGGAATGGTGGGCAAAGAGGCTGTGACCAGAGGAGCTGGGTTGATTTAGGATATGACCCATGCCAATCCAGGAAGGAGCAGTGCATAGTTCACTGGAAATTGCTCAACTGCTATAAAAGCATGGAATGGTGGGGGTTGGACGGGGCCTTGAAGATCCTCCAGTTCTACTCCCTGCCAGGGGCTGGAACACCTTCCACCAGCCCAGGCTGCTCCAAGCCCTGTCCAACCTGGCCGGGAACACTTCCAGGGATGGGGCAGCCACAGCTTCTCTGGGCAACCTGTGCCAGGGCCTCAGCACCCTCACAGGGAGGAATTCCTTCCCAATATCCCATCCAATGCTGCCCTCTGGCAGTGGGAAGCCATTCCCTCTAGTCCTGTCACTCTGTCCCTTGTCCCAAGTCCCTTTCCAGCTCTCTTGGAGCCTGTTTTAGCCTGTTTAGCCTGGAGGGGGCTCTGAGGTCTCCCCGGAGCCTTCCCTGGTCCAGGATGAACACTCCCAGACTGTCTCCAGAACAGAGGGAGCTCCAGCCATCAGAGTATCTCCATGGCCTCCTCTGGACTCGCTCCATCGGCTCCACATCCTTCTGATGCTGGGGACTCCAGAGCTGGAGGCAGTGTTCCATGAGGAACGTTTACCCCAGGGTTTGTCTGACAGGCAGAACAAACAGGCAGGGAGAGGCAGCCCTGTCTGTCTCTCTTTGGCCAGCCTGGTTTAACACACCAAACACAAAGCAGCCCCTTTCTCCTCCCCCAGCAGAGGCACTCACAGTTCATCGGGGCAGTTGATGGGCTGAGCTATTCGATAGCCATCCTTTAAATAAGCTGCCATCTCGAAGGGGTCGATGTCCACGTATGGGGTCTGTCCCAGGGTCATCAGCTCCCACAGCGTCACCCCGAAGGCCCACTGCAAAGGAACAGTGCAGGCATTAACAAAACGTGCTGGACCCCCAGAGCTCCTCCAGCCAGGGCACAAAATCAGCTGTAAGGAAGATTACACACAGTAAGGAAGCTTTACATAAATGCTCTATGTAACCAAACTCAACATGTTTTGAATTGGGCTAATTAAGAATCACAGAATTGCAGTTAAATTGCCCAGAGACGCTGTGGCTGCCCCATCCCTGGAAGTGTCCAAGGCCAGGCTGGACGGGGCTTGGAGCACCCTGGGATAGGGGAAGGTGTCCCTGCCCATGGCAGGGAGTAGGATCCAGATGGTCTTAAAGTCCCTCCCAACCCAAACCAACCTGTGATTCTACAGAGTTGAACTAAACTTAAAATCTTAGTGCACTAAGATATCACTGCTAAAAATCATGCCTTTTTTAACATTACAGAACACCTAAATCTAAACAATACTGAACACTGAACCATTGTTTAGGATAAAACTGTTATTTATTTTTTTACACTTTACTTCTTCAAAATGCCTCGAAAATCCTCAAAGAAGTCTGTGAAATTAAAAGGATCAGAAGAGCAGACTGAATGAAATTATAATTATTTTATTCCGAATCATCTGTGTATTTGGAGAGTATGCTCAGGAACAGGACTCAGGAAAAAAAAAAAGAGATTTCATCTCAGTAAACCTGACAGCTGGATCAGCATTCAACACATTCAGTCGACAACCCTTGCCAGAAGGAGCCTAAAGTGATGAAAAATCCACCAATTAATCCACGCACAAGCCGAGTACATGGAAAATGATTTATCATCTGGTATCCAGAGACCCAGGAGACCAAACAGAGATGGGGCTGATACTGCACGCTTGTGACTCACTGCTCAAGTTACACATCACCATTTATTAAAAAGAGGCAGAATCCTGCAAGGCTCACACGATTCTTGTTTTAATCAAGAGAAATTAAAATCAAGGGCAGCCTGACCGAAGCCTTAGGGAAGGGATGTTTGCAGGTGGGAAGGGCAGAGGCACAGATGTGGCCCCGCTCCAAACACCCACCGAAGGAAATAAAGCCCCTTTTTACCTGCAGTGGAGAAAAGTGCTGAGGGACAAGTGGTGGTCATGAGGATGAGATAAAGGGTGATTCAAGGAAGACAACTCTGGGAATGCAGCTGTTCTAATTCCATAGGTAGCTGCATGAAAATGGCATGAAGAGATGCAGAGCTTCATGTCCAACAGCAGGAAAACCACGGAATTAAGATTCAGCAAGAATCGTGGTTTGTTTTCCTACACTCTGGCTGACTGATAGAGCTGTTGGCAGGGGAGCAACATATTATTGGGAAAGTTTCAAGCTAGTGAACACACTTGAAAGAAAGTCATCCAAAAAGCAAGCCTGGAACACATCCCATGGCATGTCTGCAGACACAGACACAGTTTGTACCACACTTCATCACCCGTTCCCCGTTACATGCAATGGATCACTGGGTTTGTTCCTACCAAACCCACGAAAACATCTGACATCAGCTTTTTGTGAAAAGAGTCCAGGTAGATGCAAAGCTGATATTTAGGGCACATGGTGTTTTCTACACGCAGAAAAACTGTTCTCTTTTGAACTCTACAGAACTCAGCTGGCCACGTGTCTGCAGTTAGAACTGTGTGTTAAAAGGTGGGTGGCATTTATCCCTATGCAATGAAAAGAGGAGTTCTGGGTTTAAATGGGCTGGAAGAGATGCTGAATTGCACTGGAGTTTTCAAAAATGGTTACAATGCTGAGATTTACTCATCCTCATAAAATTCCACATCTCACTGCCACTGTTACATAAGCTTTGATTTCCCAGTCCTCACAAACAGCAAATGCTTTCATGTTCCAGATTTTAAAAAAAGAGTAAAAATTTTAAAATCACCATTTAATTGAGTTCATTTAGCTCTCTAAAAACATGCTTTTACAGGCAACTTCCATTTCCTTTTCTGTCTTCAAGTTTGGTATAATACAAACCCCCATGTGTTTTCAAATGAATACGCATGTGGAGCAGAGCTGGCACCTTCCCTTCCTTCCTTCTTTTTCTTGTTGTTTATATGGCTGCAGCACTAGTACAGAGACCATGGAGGAAAAAAACCAACCAGAAGGTCTCTAAAATTTCCCAAACTGGCACCAGACCACTGTCCTGGATGGGATGCACCTGAGGGCACCGAGGGAGCAGGCTGAGGTCACTGCAACACTGCTCTTATCTTTGAAAGGTCACCTCAACTGGGGGGGTGTTTCCTGAAGGCATCCTCTGGAAGAGCTGGGATCCAGGGAACTATGGGCCACACAAACATCAGCTCCTGCTAATGTTAGGGAGCTCATTATCCTGGAACTCACTCCCATGTGTATGAAGCACAGGGACGTCTGGGAAGAGCCAGTGTGGATTTATGAAGGGAAGCTGTGCCTCACCAGATCTTTGCTAAGCAGAGCACAGCAATGGGAGCAATGGATGTCCACCTTGACTTCCAGAGGGTAGTCAGGCACTGCCCAGGCTCCCCAGGGAATGGGCCCGGCCCCGAGGCTGCCAGAGCTCCAGGAGCATTTGGACAATGCTCTCAGGGATGCACAGGGTCGGATTGTCGGGGTGTCTGTGTAGGGCCAGGAGCTGGACTGGATAATCCTTGTGAGTCCCTTCCAACTTGGGATACTTTATGAAAAGCAGACCAGTCCTCCCAGTGCAGCTCCCTGATTTTGACTGTTCCCTGCCAGCAGTCCCAAGGGAACAGGGAGCAAGGGGCACTTCTGTTGTGTACGAAGGGCCTGACTGAGCCCTGAACCATCTGCCACGAGCAGCTGATGCAGGAGTGGGTGTGGAGATGCTGCTCTGAACAGGCCACTGTTACCCATGCAGTGCAATGACCCCCTGCCTCCAGCTCTGGGGTCCCCAACATCAGGATGTGGAGCTGATGGAGCAAGTCCAGAGGAGGCCGCAGAGCTGCTCCAAGGGCTGGAGCCCCCCTGTTAGGGCAACAGGCTGGGAAAACTGGGGGGGGTTCACCTGGAGAAAAGAAGGCTCCAGGGAGACATCACAGCACCTTCCAGTGCCTCAACAGGCTCCAAGAAAGCTGGAAAGGGACTTGGGACGAAGGATGGAGCGACAGGACAAGGGAGAATGGCTTCCCATTGCCACAGGGCAGGGATAGATGGGATTTTGGGAGGAATTCTTCCCTGTGAGGGTGGGGAGGCCCTGGCACAAGTTGCCTGGAGAAGCTGTGGCTGCCTCATCCCTGGAAGTGTTCCAGGCCAGGCTGGACAGGGCTTGGAGCAACTGTGGAATAGTGGAAGGAAATAGTGGAAGGTGTCCCTGTCCACGGCAGGGAGTGGAATTGAATGGGCTTTAAGGTCTCTCCCAACCTAAATCATTCTGGGATTCAGTGATTTTCCAACAGCTGAAAAAAGAGAAAAATGTCAACAAAACACATTTCCAAAATGTAAGAGGAGGGGAAAAAAAAACCTCACCACATCACTAGCGCTGGAAAATTCGTTGTTCACCAGGCTTTCCAGAGCCATCCAGCGCACCGGTCTGTTCTCGTTGTCCCCCAGGCAGTGGTAGTCCATGGGGAACAGGTCCCGGGACAGCGCGTTGTCCGTGATCTTCACCTGCAGCGCATCATCGATGCTGGGGCACACAGAACAGCAGCGCTCAGCAAAGCCTCACAGCAAACACTTGGCTCAGCCTGAAGGCCCACACTCGGGAGCTAACTGGGGAATGCTAATCCACATCTCAAGCACTGGCACTCTCCTGCATCAAGACACACTTACTCTGCGATTAGCAAATATTATCACAGCACCTATTTATTCTGTGCCAACTGATAAGCACTAGAAAAATCAGCAGGCTTGATTACATAAAACCAAACATTTACAAGTGCAAAACAATACTGTTAAAGCAAACAAGTTACTGCCTCAAGTTACTCTAGCTCCGTTGGAGATCCCCTATCAGAGCAATTAAACACTTTTTAGCTCTAGTACCTCTGTGGCAATAATGAGGCAAAGATCTAAGCAAAGCAAGAGCCAGTGATATCTTTAAGCAACCAGTACTCTTTGTGATCCAAAAGCATGTCTCCAACCAAGCCATCTGGTGAAAAATTCTTTATTCCCTCCACAAGAGGTATTGATGCTTGTCAGAAATTGAGTACTAAGGGAAACTTGTTTTTAACCAAGAAAAGATGACTCAAAACAGCACAAACAATTTGCCCCCTCTGGGATGTGATTCAAACTCTTTGAACTTAAAACTGTGTGTAATAAAGTTCAGTGTTCTCAGAAACAGCTGACTTCAGAATATAGCAAAGATGTTGGCTTCAACCTTCTATGACAAAAATACAGAAGGAACATTGGGTTGGGGGCATTGTAACAAATTGGTTTTTGTTGTCTTCTCATCTTGCCAGTTATTTTTTTATTCTGGTGAGAAAAATGAAATATAAACGCTCAGTCTGTGTGTTTCCCTCTTTACTAGCTCGCATACCGTTTTATTTATTTATCATATTTCTATGCACTTTCAGGCCAGTTCATTATCCTCAAAATCTACAGACCAGGAGATTTCCTATCTAGTCACTGTTAAGAGTTCAGAGAAATTCCTAGAAGACCCGTTTGAAAACAGATTCAATCCAAAGGGTAATTCCCCCGTGACTAGAGAGCCCTGACTTGTGTGATCCTCATGTCCACTGTAACTGGACCTGGCTGTGCCATGGGCACATGAGACCAAAAGCATTTCCTCCCTCAAACCTGCCAAGACCACTGGAATCCTGGCTCCCTTCCCAAAATTAGGACATGGGTCTGATGCACTTCCCAGCCTTTCACCACCCAGAGCAAACCTGGGGAACAAAGAGGGGCAGGTGGAACAAAGTCCTTCAGGGGACCCTGGCTACTGGCACCTCTTTGTCTTTCCAAACACAGAGCTCCAGGTGATGTCCCTGTTCTTTGTGATCTCTGTCCCCTGTGGTCCAACTTCCTTCTCGATGTGCTCACCAGTGAGGAAAAGCAATAGAAATTAGGAACAGAATCTGTCAGGAACCCCATCACACTGAGCATCCTTATGAGGCACAAGATGGAGAGTGAGCAGAGAGGGTGGTCACTGAGTGACTGGGTTCCTAGAAGGCCACCAAACACCTCTCTCTCTACATTTTGGGGTGTATTCTGCTCTGAAGATGGTCTCAAACCCCCCTCTGCCACTCCTGCCATTCCAGAGCACATTTGTATCTAACCCTTATTTGGCAACTAAGAAATCTACCAAGGAACAAAGTCTTTAACTCAATTTTTAAGGGGAAATAATGAAGAAAACCAACTTCAAACAAAAATCTACCCATCAATAAACCGTCACAGATATTCCAAGTTTTTATTTAAGTTGAAGGGAAGCTTTAATTCTTTTCAAGCCTTTGGAAAAGTGATAGACAAACCCAGCTGAAGCATTCACAGAGAGCACGTTCTGTGTCCTTTAAAACCAAGCTTCCTGGTTCTCCTTGGCTTTGGAGGAAAAGGACTTCACTGACTAAACCAGTGACCCAAAACCTGCATTCTGAAGGCGAGCTCAGGCTGAGTGGAGGGAGCTGCTGAGGGGACAGTACTTACACACAGTTCCTAGCAGCCAGGTCTTTGTGGATGACCTCCCGTCTGGCCAAGTAGCTCATGCCACAGGCGATCTGGATAGCCATATGTACAAGATCCTGCTGGGAAATCGCCTGCAAGAGCCCAGAGCAGCACCCATCAGCCCCTTCAGCCCAGTACCTGCAGGGTTACTGGGTTTGCTGTGTCCCAGTGCCCCCTCCCCTTCTAGTCCCCGCAGACACAACCACCTTCGGACACTCATGAAGGTGCCTTACTCTAAATTTTAACTTCTTTTTTTGACGTGCCAAGGGAAAATACTTCCATCTTGCAACTGCCTCACTCTTTGTACCTACTTTTCCTTTGATAAGAGGTGGACATAGGCAAAAATGGTCCATTTAACCCCTCTTCCCACACCTTTTTCACTTTGTTTCCCTAGAAACCAGCTCATTTCCAGGCAGCAGTACAGTCAAAATCCTTGTTGCTCTCCAAAATCTGTATCAAAGGCTGTTGCTTCAGCTCCTTTTGCAACTTCACAGTCCCATCATAATTAAAAATCTTGCACGCATTTATAGCTCGGGATACCAAAAGTAGCATCAGTAAATCTGAAATTTCTCCATACACGATGTTCCCTAACTTAATCCACAATTTTCTCTATTTGTTGATATAATTTTAGGATGCATTGATGAGGTGACTCAGCTTCTTGCCCTCTGAACATCCAGGATAAACAGCCAGGAATGTTCTCCTGGTGGGAATCAAGGCAAATACTTGCTGGGAGCCACCTCTGCTGTTCTCCTGCCATCACACCAAACAGGAGAGTGCCACGAGCATTCCTCTGGTGGCACAAGCTCAGGTGCCAGACCAAATGGAGGCTTAATGGGCACAAAGTCCCACATGCCCGAGGGTACCTGAGGATTGTTGGCCTCCACCAACTTGCACTGTCGCAGGAAGAGTTTAAGGTTCCCCCAGTTCATGTAGGGCAGCAGCACCATTGGTTTCTCTCCCTCCTCTATACAGACATGTGTGATCGGCAGCAGATTCCTGGAAGACAGAGAAATTCCTAATGTTACGGAACTGAAATTTGATAAAAATACTTTTGATCCTTTAACACGGTAATAAAGTTAATTCAACATGGAAAAAAAGCATTTAATCTTGTATTAGGTACTGCAGAGCACACGTCCCAATAACTGAAGACCTAGACATTACTTCTTTTAATAAATGAAATATTTGACTACTTTCCCATTAGGAAGAACTCTCCAAATGTTTTCACTTGGTCCAAGAGGGCTGACATAAATTGTTGTGAATACAGGTTACCATTTGTACTCAGAAGTGCTATATCCTAAACTGGGAAGTGTAGCATTCTAAACCAACTACAGATATAAAATATACAGTTATATTATAATACTTTAACCAAAAAAAAAAAAAAAAGTCAGAACATCATGTTTGATCCACTGCAAAGTGACAGAACAGAAAATTTTAGTTCTGAATCAGCCACTTTAAAGGTCCTTTCCAAGCCTTTTGTGGCTCAGGTAACCCCCACGCTGCAGTGTCTCTGCACATCTTCCTTAGAAGGAATATAATATATTATATATATCAATATGTAAATTCACAGAAACTCAAACCAAACTGGGTACAGTTTCAATTTCCATTAATCAATTTTTAAAATACCTGTATTTTCCATTGAAAACCATTAGTAAAAGTCACCAATGACTTACAATTACATGTAATTTTGAGTTTTGAGGTTTCTTGCTCTTACCTGAAGATTTCTCACAGCCAGGTGTCACATCCATGAGCTCTAGAGACCCATGAAGGTCCCAGCTTTATAGGCAGTGTAGGGAAGAAAAGCTTTTTGGACATTTTTTTAAGAGTTTGACTTATAAAAGGGAGGACAACAGCTCATTTGGAGTGATGAGAGCAGGGCACGTTCTTTTTTTTTCTGTTTTAACTATGTGTCACCAAGAACCTGCTACTCCTGTTTTTAGGCAAGGCCTTTACTGTATAAGGCTGAGAGAACTGGGAATGTCCAGCCTGGAGAAGAGAAGAATCCAGGGAGACCTCAGAGCCCCTTCCAGTGCCTACAGGGGCTCCAGGAGAGCTGGAGAGGGACTTGGGACAAGGAATGGATGGACAGGACAAGGGAGAATGGCTTCCCACTGCCACAGGGCAGGGATAGATGGGATCTTGGGAAGAAATTCTTCCATGAGAGGGTGGTGAGGCCCTGGCACAGGTTGTCCAGAGCAGCTGTGGCTGCTCCATCCCTGGGAGTGTCCCAAGGCCACGTTGGATGGGGCTTGGAGCAGCCTGGTCTGGTGGAAGGTGTCCCTGCCCATGGCAGAGATGAGCTCTAAGGTCCCTTCCCACCCAAACCACCCTGGCATTCCATGATTCTACAGAAGTGCTGCTGAATTCCCAAGAAACAGCTCCCTCCTCCCAGGGAGCTTTAGCCCAGGTACTTCCACCTCACAGTGACATGGATCTGTCACCAGCCCTGCCTGCCCTACCTGTGGTGAAGCCCTCTGAGTTTACAGCTTTCCGTCAGCATCATTGTCACCTGCACCTCCGAGGCTTGATCTGAGGGAAAAAGGAACCACAGACAAACTTTAGAAACAAATCAACATATTAATTAAAATTCGGTCCAGATTTGCCAGTCACCTGAGGTCATTTGAGCACGAACAGAACTTGTTTGCCTCCTTTTTTAAAATGGCGCTTACAAAAAGCCCCGAAGTTCAAGGCCAAGTTCTGAGGCTCATTTCTGCTTAAAGGAGTGGGGTGAAGCCCAGAAAGGAAACCAAGCACATTCCAGGTGCTGACAGGCTGTGCTTCTGCACTTCCTGACAGCTTCTGGGCAGGCAGGAGCCGGCTGAGCTGGGCAGTGTGGTCCCATCCTGCACAGCACCGGTGCCTGTGGAAGCAGAGGGAGGTGCTGAGCGCTTCCCAAGCACGGATGTGCTCCGAGGACACCGCTTTGCTGCCGAGTTACCACTACAGTTCTGTTTACTGCCACATGCCTGGAGGCTGTTTATGTCTAGATTTATTTATTTCCTTGCTCTCTGCTTGACACACTTGACTCTTGGTAACCTTAGCACTGTTTGTTGTTCTCTTCCCCACCTTTAAAAACGAATAAATAAATAAAACCGCTGCTGCCAGCTAAAATTCAGGCACCTGTGATTCAAGTCCAGTGACCCACGGCAATCAGAGCATCCACTGGGCAGCAGCACAAGTGGTGCTTGGTTTCCCCACCACTATTTGTGTATTTGGGTTTTTTCCCCCCTTTGGTGGCAAGAACCTCCAGGGAAGCTTAAGGAGACATCAACAAGAGCTCTCCCAATCCCACCCTCGTCACACCTGGGAGCATTTTCTGTGTGTCTCTCGTGCTGGGACTAGTTCTGGCAGGGAGCTGGCACAGGAGAGCCTAGCACAGCCCAAAGAGCTCTCCTTGCTACACCAGGGGGAATTTACATGTTGTGGATGAGTCAAGCCAAGGTTTTACTGCCCTGGGAGGAAGAATAGGCAAGAAATCCTCTGCTCTTTTCCCTCCTTCAAGGTCTGATCCTGCTCCCTGTACAGCCCTGACACCCTTTCCTAACTGAGCCCGAGCCCTTCAAAAGAAAACGTGACTGTGGCTGAGTGAAGAGTGATGGGAGCACTCTGGAGAAGCTCAGAGGTGCCACTACATTAGTGACAATTATGGCTGTGGTAAATTATGGGATGCATCAACCAGTGCTTTTGAGCCCATCACTACAAGGACACTGAGGGGATGGAGCTTGTCCAGGGAAGGGAACGGAGTTGGGGAAGGGGCTGGAGCACCAGGAGTGGCTGAGGGAGATGAGGGGGCTCAGCCTGGAGAAAAGGAGGCTCAGGGAGGATCTTCTGGCTCTGCACAACTCCCTGACAGGAGGGGACAGCTGCGGGGGGGGTCAGGCTCTGCTCCCAGGGAACACGGGCAGGACGAGAGGAAACAGCCTCAAGCCGTGCCAGGGGAGGTTTAAGCTGGATATTGGGGAATATTTCTTGACAGAAAGGATGGTCAGACATTGGAAGAGGCTGCCTGGGGCAGTGGTTGAGTCCTCATCCCTGGAGGGATTTACATCTGTGTGGATGTGGCACTTGGGGACACGGGTCAGTGGTGGCCTCAGCAGTGCTGGGGGAATGGTTGGACTCGATGGTCTTGGAGGGTTTTTCCAACACAAATCTATGATTCCCTTCTACTTGATACCAAGTCCATTTGTGGGGATGGTACAAACAGGTTCTTGCAGTGCAGGAGACACTGAAGCCGTGGCCAGCTGAAGTCTCTGGTCTGCACTCCAACAGAGGCATGAGAAAGAGAAGATCCTACCTACCCCTGTGGGTCGGACACTTGATGAATTTGATGTGTATGAGACAGATGCAAAAGGATTGGAAAGAGGAAAGAAAAACCAAGATCCTATATTAAAACAAAGTTACACAGCCCTGAATGACTTCTAAAAGCCAGCATTAAAAATGGAGGTTGGAAAAGCAGATTCTGAGAAGTCAGAGGAGCAGGTTACCTGTACAGAGCTTCAGGTGTAAAAGCATAATTACAGGGCCCAAAGACTTCAACCTCTTCACCCAGCACAGGATGAAGGGAGGAAGGAGATTCCTGGGTGTGGGTTTAAGCTGATTAACTCTTTACACACTCTCTGGCCCTTGTGCTTGCTGAACTGGTTTGCCTTTAATCATAAGAGCCACCAAGCAATAATTTGAAGCTTTAAATCAGAGACTGTTCAAGAGAGGACTTAAAATCTACAGAACGAGTCAGGCTGGTTTGGACAATGCACCCATTCATCTCCTCATGGTAACTCTTCTGCCGATGCCTTTCCCTTTCCAGCACTCAGGGAAGTTTCCAGCAGGTCGCTGTGACGTTCTGTTGTTTTCTCTCCACGTTATAATGGTTGAGCACCCAAAAGGACGATTGACTCCCAAGCAAGTATATACGGAAACTGAAATCTTATCTTGTGAAACAGTCCCACCATCCATATTGTGTTTGCTTATCAATATTATTTCCTTGTTTTCTGCATGGAAAAAAACTTACCCAACACCAACAAATTCAACAGACTCAGACAAACAATACCAGTTCAAGGCTAATCCTCCCCCAGTTGAGACCAGTGCCAATTTAGAACCACCACACAATTTGATTATTGTGGGTTTGTATTAGATATAATTCAAAACACAATATAAATCACCACTTCTTGGAGTGATTCTTGTCAAAAGGGGGAAAAGAACATCAAAATACTGCTACTGCGACAGTCCTCACTGCAATCAGGCTTCCTTTTAAGGCCATTTTCATCAGTTACAAAGGAAAAAGTTCAGTTAAACAAACTCTGTCAAATTTAGTAGACTATAACCACTTTTGAGCAACCAACACACACATCTTCACAGAGCAGGACAAAGGTGATTTTGGCAATATTCCATTTTTGTTGTGAGGGCCTGGTGAATCTGACCATCCTGTACTGAAAACCCTTAAAACCAATCCAGCAAACCCACCATTTGTAGCTTTGGTAAGAGAAACAGAGTCCCAGAGCCAAGCCAGTGACAGCTGTGCCACAGCAATCCCAGCTCGCCGAGATGTTCTTCCAAGGACATACTGAGATGAATCCTACAGATTTCATCTTCCTGCCTGGGCCGATGTATAATCCCAAATTCCCCAAACTGTGTCAATCATGAGTGTTACACGTAGGCACACACACACTGTTTTCTTCTCAGAGCTGTTTGTGCAGCCACTCAAACAAGGCAGGGGAAGGATCCTGTCAAACCCACACGATGCCCATCGGCTTCTGCGGCTCCTTTTGTCTGCCCCGGATCCGCGAAGTTGTCAGATATGAGCACAGCCACACACGCAGCTACAGAGGGGAGAGGGGAGGAAAGCCTCCTACAGAGCCAGAAACCTCTGAAATTACAACAGCTACTTGGAGACACAACTGAGGAGGTCATAGTCTCCCATTTATTAAATTTGGGCACCAGGAACAGCCCTGAATTTAAGTTGAGTGCTCCAGGGTAAGGCAACAAGGGCTCATTGCAGAACTTCCTCAAAGCCCTAAAAAAAGCTAAACTGAGGTTATTACCATTCTTTGTGATTACGAACATGTCAGTGCTCAGCCATGAATGGAGCTGCAGTTGGATGATCATGAAGAGCAGCCAGGTTTCCTAAGGTGATCACACACTAACAGCTGAGAAACCAAAGAGCAGCAGCTTCAGGTGAGTTCAGAGGAAGATTTAACACCCAGAAATATTCCAGATGCTCAGTTAGGACCAAAAAGGTCTAACTTTCAGACGGTGTTTAAAACCAAGACTGAGATAGATGTAAATACATTCCAGAGAGGAAGATGCTCTCCAAGTCTGGTTTTACCCAAAAAGCCTGGCTGTGAAAGCCTGCCCCGAGGCCCAAAGCAAGAACAAGGCAGGATTCCAAGCTTTGATGGAGCTGCAGGTTTATCTCCTGCTATCACAGGATTTGTATGCAGCCAGGCACAATGGGGCTTTGGCACCGTTGATGTTATAGAAGAGGCTGATCCCTCTGTGCTGGGGCCCTGCCTGGTTCATGGGGAGAAAAAACACCTATTCCATTTTTATCAACTTCTCAAAATCCAACTGTGAAAATGTATTTTAAAATCTTTGTTCATTAGCATTCATCAGTCACATGAATCACCAGGTGAAAAGATCTTGGGAAGTTCTGTGATGACACTAAATTGAAGGAAATTGCCTGCTCTGAGACCAAATCAGCTTCAGGGTACCAGGCTCTGCTTCACTAGGAAAACTCACTCCACACCCCAAAGGACCTAGCGGAGATGAAAAGCAGCAATTACCTGGATATTGCGGAGGGTAACTGATTAGCTGGATGCTTTCATGAGTCACTTTATAAGTCAGACCTCCCAGAACCTCAAAATAGCAAAGCACACCTTAGGGAGGATCACAGAATCCTTTAGGTTGGAAAAGCCCTCCAAGATCGAGTCCAGTCATTCCCCCAGCACTGCCAAAACCACTCCAGACCCATGTCTCCAAGTGCCACATCCACGCATCTGTTAAATCCCTTCCGGGATGGGGACTCCACCACTGCCCTGGGCAGCTGTGCCAGGGCTGGACAGCCCTTTCTGGAAGAAATTTTTCGTGATGTCCAACCTAAACTTCCCCTGCACAACTTGAGGCCATTTCTTCCTGTCCTGTTCCTTGTTCCCTGGGAGAACAGACTGACACCCACCTCACTACAACCCTCTCAGGCAGCACTACAATGTAAAAGACTTCTGATTGCAGAATGGTCACCGATATCTGTTTCTTCAGAAGACAAAGCAGAACCTGAAAATCCATGTAACCACAGGTTTCAAAATTGAACTAAGTCACCTTTGAACCCTCTCACAGCCTGCTAAAGGCAGGAACAGCAGATTTTCTCAGCACTCCTGCCAGAAGCAGCTCTGCAAATGCTACAGCCAGGAGCTCCAAGGCCTCCAATGAATGTTTCCAACAGCAACATTTAAGATGTTTTACCTGCAGCTTTTCTCATCTTTGGACCATTTGTAATGGCTTGTTCCCCTGTGAACTTCCTCCTGTTTCATACTGCAAGGTAATACTGCCCCGCATCACAACACTTACACAGCCCATTTTCTACACACCTGCCTGTTTTCACAAGCTTTTATTACCCTTGTTATTTTTCAGCCTTGTGGGCTTTGCCAAATATCCCACGACAAAGTGCACAAGCTGCAGTTATTGAAGGGTGACAGGAACTCAGGCAGGCAGAGAGGTCACAGAGTGTGGCCACAGGAACTGAGGGTGCAGGACTAGAGCAGCTCCAGGTGATAAATGCTCCCAGTATCAACACATCCTTGTTAATTACTGCTGCTTCTGCATAGCAATTAATTAGGTAAAACTGCTCCCAAGGCAGAATTCCACTCCAGTTCAAAGAGAATACATGCCTGAGTATTGCTTTAACCCTTCTACACGAGTCTTTGGAAGAAATTCAACGCCCGTGCTCTCATCTGTTGCACAGGACATTTTTAATGCTCCTAGCAGGTAACTTTCACAAGTTTCCTTCACCAGGAGGATGCTAAAGGAATGCAAGAAGTCATGATCCAACCTGCTTTTACATAGGTAGAAAGGAAAGTACATATAAAAAATATTTCAGCTTTAAAATTTCCAGAGGCCCCAGGAGTCAGACCAGGGCCAAGCGGAGCCAGTGGAGCATTCCATGCTTCCTCCTGCCACGGCCTGAGCACAGGACACCGTGCTCCTGTCTCAGCTCGGAGCTGCAGGAGGTGCTCAGGTCACCACTTCCACACATCAATGTCCCCCTGCTTTCCAAGGCAGCCCTGCATCCTACAGAATTCCAGTCTCCTGCGAAGGTAAGACATGCACACCAAACCACAGCAGGAGGAGGTTACGGCTCGGGCCACACTTAGTCCTGCTAAAATTTCCAGAGAGCAGGATTTCTCTTCCAATCCCGGTATCCAGGCATCAAGTATCAACCACATGAGTTTATTCTGCAAAGCAAGGCAGCTCACACCGACAAATCCAAGCCTGATTTTAATAAATCCTGGGAGTGAGTCAACACGACACTGCTAAAATAGGGAATGCTATTCTGGTTTTCCTACGTTACAAATGCACATGCACTTTTAAATCACAGAAAAAGGCAGAGAAAAGCAGGATTTGGGGATAGTCTCCGTTCCCTGCCTAACAGTAACACCAGAATCCAAGAAGCAGCACCAATGAGGAGGAAGAAAAAGGCTCTTTGCTCAATAACCCAATTTAACTCAAAATGAACCTAGAAGTGTTAAGTAAGTGCAAAGTGAAACTGGGAAAGAGAGACATGACTGATGTCATGGTCCAAAGGTCAAGGGGCAGCACATAATAAAACCAATATACACGTAGGGATTTTAACGGTATGTAAATTAAAGTGTCCGGCAGGTGAATATTTTTTAGCACAAAGAATAATAAATCTTTCAATTTTGTAGTACAATACCTTGGAAATCATCCCCTCAGTATTTTCTGAAGCATATTGTACTGCTTTAGGTGTCTCAGGGTATTTTCTTAAAGAACTAGGATTACATGACAAATCGAGTGCATTTTTAGGCTGATATTCAGAAATTTGCTACTTATCCCCAATTCTTTAAATTCAAGTATTCTCCTTTATAAAGACACTCAAGAATTTAGCTCAGATGAGCGGTAGCTCTTGATTTATTTTTTTTGGCACAAACTATATTCTTCAGAAACAGGATCTCGCACTCTGATTTTGGGAGGTTCAAAGTACAATTTGAACAATTAATTCAAATACTGTATGTTTAAGGTACGAACTTAAACTTAGAACTATTTTCACAAGGCTGTGCTTTTAAGAATGAACTGCCCAGAATAGCAAATTCCATCAGTTTAAACGTGACCCCTTGAGAACAACTGTGGATGCTCCAAGTTCTGGTGTATGTTTAGTGTGAACAAGAAACCTTCACCTTGGTTAACACAGAGCTGTTTGTCCAGTTAAATCCCCTAAATGCGCCCATTGCTTTCTCCTGCTTAGCACAGCCTGAATTCTCAGGATTTCTATTCCTACACTTCCCAGCTGCATGAGGTCCTAAAGGGTCACCAATCTTGCAATCATGGAATGGTTTGGGTTGGAAGGGACCTCAAAGCTCATCTCGCTCCACTCCGTGCCACGGGCAGGGACACCTTCCACTAGACCACGATGCTCCAAGCCCCATCCAAGCTGGCCTTGAACACTTCCAGGGATGGGGCATCTCCTCTTGACTAGATTAGCAATAAATTTAAAAAATCGAAATAGTAAAATGTCAGACATAGCCAAGAATGCTGAAAGTCTTTTAGTGACCTAACATGACAGAACTCAAAGCTTTGTTAAAAGCTGGTAGAACAATAAAGTTTAAAGAGCTGACCTTTGTCAACACCGGCGTTGTTTCCAGTGCTTTCCATGGGTGCTTTGTTTCCAAACACTCCTTCCTTGTACATCAGAAAAATGTTAAGTGGTTAGAACATGAAATGGGAGCAGCCGGGTTATCTTGAACAGCACACTGGGTTGTTTTTACCAAAAGTGTACCTTGGCCAGAACATCCTAAATGAGTCAGGGCTCTGCACAGCTCACCCTCACTTCATATGTTCCTGGAATAACACAATTCCATTTGTTTTGCTAAGAATTTTCTCCTTCACAGGAAAAGCACCATTAAACAATGTGTTCTTTAAATCAAAGGTGAAACCTGTGTGTTTTCTTCCTCCTCTGACATCAGATGATTTAAAAGATTCCCAAGAAAGGCAGAAGGGATCCGTTAAGGGGATCTGGCAAGAGATGCAATGCCAGCTTGGAGAAACATGCCATCAGAAACACTTCCAAAACTGAGAGGGATTGGAAACCTCTGATTGGAAAGTGAAGCATTCCACCCTCACAGCACAGTTTTTCTGTAAAACAAAAAACACAACGAAGAAAGCAAATGCCAGCTAATTCTCTCATCTTTCTAACAAAGAACTTATTCAGGTTGTGCTGATCCAAAGATTCCAAAATCCCAAATATTCTAGATAACACATCCTTGTTCTTGCTGGCAATGACACACATCCTCAATCTTCATCAGTGTCTGTTTAAAGACAGAATGAAGGCGAATTTTCCACTGAAATGTCAAAGTGTGAAAGTAACTACGACTTTGAGCACCTCGCCTAGCAAATGAACACAGCAGAAGCGTAAAGTGTAAAGACAACACAAGAACTGTCTGGCCAACGTGGAGGATGCAGGGACAGTCTGAACATGTCACACCTTTTCCCCAGGGCTTGGGATCTTTGTAGTCTGAAGTCATTAGAGCTTCCAGAAAGCCAAGAGAGATCCATTTCCCTTTTAAGCTCTCCTCCTTGGCACAAGGCACTGCACATATCAGAAGGCTCAGGCACCCAGACACAGATGGTACAGCATTAAAAAAAACCCTTAAAAACTCATGTATTTCATGAACCTGCACATAGAAACTAATGTCACTGCCACGGGCATGTTACAACTTTCTCCCTGGAGTGAACTAAAGTTCCATGAAAGAAAAAACTCTTTTAAGGCTCTGGAGTGAAACCCAGGGGCGAATCCTCCTTCAGCTGGTCTTTATAAGAGATGTGGTGCTGAGACTTCAAGAGAAGTGTCTCCAACTTTTACACCCCATCAGTTTAAGAACTACAGAACAAGTAATCACTGAATCACTTCAAAACGACTTCAATAACTTCATGAAGCATTCAAATGAAAGACCCCAGATTCTGTGGCGGACGAGAAACCAGTCAGATCATGCTGAATGAGCACAATCCAACCTATTCTCCTCCTGCACTGACAGTGCTTGATCAGGCTCAAACTTGCTCTTTCAGAGTCTGATCTAATAGTTCTACCCCAGCTTGAGATAACAGGGAATACAGTATCTTCCTGGAAACTCTCTGGAGGGGCTCTTCACCTCTGAGGCAGGTCCAGGCTCTCCTGAGTTTCATGTATCACTGATTCCTTTAAGAGCACATCACTTCAGAAGGGGAACGAACACAAAGTTCAGAGAAATCCAGGGATCCTGTTTTCACTGAGCTCTCTCCTGGATTACAGCAATGCTCTGCATCTCACTGGAGCTCTGGAAAACATCGGGGAAGGAAAGTGGGAAGGGCTCCTGCAGTTACTGCAGCAACTACCGGTGCTTTTGATCCTTTGGGGACAACAATCAACCATGGGGAAAGAATACAGGGAAGAGACCAACTGACAAGGCTGCAATCACCCTCCCTCCAGAGCGGGAAATACCCACAGATGGAACTATTGTCTGATGAGCACAACAGCCACAGCATTCACCTTCCCTGGTATATGAAATGGGAAAACTGACAGCACATTCCCTCTGTTGCCATCATTGGAAATAACCCCTCTTGAAAGGGTATGGATGCTGTAATACACTGACAGCTGAAGGAAGGACACATGAAAAGAGATCCATTGTGACAGGCACTTAAGGCATGACTTTTTTTCACAGATTTCCATTCAGAAACCATTCCTTGAGCAGCACAGCCTTGACACCCACCCTAGCGGTGCAGAGCTCTTGTCCTAACAGCCAACAAACTCAAGCTCATGGCACATCTATAATACTTGTTGGGCTGAAGGGGTTCAGCCTGGAGAAGAAAATTTTCCAAGGACATCTTTCTGTGGCCTTCCAGCACTAAAAAGTGGATTGTAAGAAAGACTGAGACAGACTTTTGATCATGGCTTGCAGGGACAGGACAAAGGGCAACAGTTTTAAACAGGAAAAGGGTAGATTTACACTGGACATAAGGAAGACTATCTTATTTATTTATTTATTCTTCCCTTGGAGGTCAGACATTGGCACAGGTTGCCCAGAGAAGCTGTGGTTGCCTCATCCCTGGAAGTGTCCAAGGCCAGGTTGGACAGGGCTTGGAGCAACCTGGGATAGTGGAAGGTGTCCCTGCCCATGGCAGGGGGTGGGACTGGATGGACTTTAAGGTCCCTTCCAACCCAAACCATTCTGGGACTCCAGGATTCTCTTGAAATTCCATGTTTAAAGCCATAACAACTCCCCTAATGTCAGAACAGCCAATGCAGTGTCTTCAGTTTCTCAAGCTCTGATCCTGGTGAGAAGAAAGAGGTGTTTTTTCTCTCAAGAAGGTTATTCTTCCTCACAGTACCTGCTAAAAGAACCTCGGTTCACGTTATCCAAAGATGTGGGATACTCCACCCCCACTCCCCATTGTTTCCTGACATCTGGGGCACCACTGGACTTCATTTTATCACTTTCAGAGTGCACCTCTGGGTAAAACAGGACAGTTCTGGAGCAGCTCATACTTTTGGGAAGGGCTGATTTAACTCCACAGACAAAGCCTTTACTCCTTGTCTATTTTCCATGACCCTCAGGCTTTATTGCCTTCAGCAAAGAGATACTTAAGTCAGTTTAATGGTTCTCATATCCATCAAGCTTTTACGGTCCTGCCCTGCTCCTGCTTGTGCCAGAACAGCAGTGTGTGTGTGTGGCCACAGAATGAGTGAGATCAAGGAAAAACTCCGGTTACTAGAGAATTTTTGCTGGATTTTTTTCTTCCAAGCAGATCAAATTCCCAACTTATTACACGTCCCAGCTGCACACACAGCAATCGCAGCCGAGTGTGAAAATGAAGCTGTGTAATACCAGCACTGCAAGTGAGCTGCTGTGAGGAGAGGGGATGTCACTTTTTTATTCCTTGCAAACTTCTGCTGCCCAAGCCCAACAAGTACCAGCAAAACTTACTCTACACTTTTTCCATATAGATCCTTTTAAATGCTGGGAAATTCTCTACAGTGATCCTGTGAATGCCATCACCCCCTGAAGACCACGCTCCAGTTCAGTGCAGAGAATCTTTCCTTGCAAAGGGAAGAGGTTTTTTTTCCTTTACGATATGGCTGTGTCACAGACACAAGCCACTGTAAGGGAGAATTATGGATTTAGGAGTGCATTGGAAGTTCCATTTTGGGAAAGCAATTCAATAAGAGGTCATGGGAGGCAGCCAAATTAAGATCACTTTTGACAAATGTTGTTGTGTTGTTTAATCCAATGCTATAAAAAGTAGCTCATGTGCCAAGGGCTAAGTTTTTGGGAACCACATTAAGTAAAAGCCAAGGGGAAAAAAAAGAACTGTTTGGCAGGGAAAGGGAATAGAAGAAAGCACAACTCAGAAAACGTTCCCAAAATACTAGAAAGAAGCATATTTTTTGGTTTTTAAATAAGAGAAGCCAGGCTGGGAGAGCTGGGGGTGAGAGAACTTAGAGCCCCTTCCAGGGCCTAAAGGGGCTCCAGGAGAGCTGGAGAGGGACTTGGGACAAGGGATGGAGGGACAGGACAAGCTTTAAGCTGCCAGATGGCAGGGCTAAATGGGACACTGGGAAGAAAACCTTCCCTGTGAGGGTGCTGAGGCCCTGGCACAGGGTGCCCAGAGAAGCTGTGGCTGCCCCTGGATCCCTGGAAGTGTTCCAAGCCAGGTTGGACAGGGCTTGGAGCAACCTGGGATAGTGGAAAGTGTCCCTGCTCATGGCAGGGGATGGTTTTTTGAGGTCCCCACCCCAACCCAAACCATTCCATGATTTGTTTTACAATTCTGTGACATGTGAGAGAAAAGAGCACCACAAGCACCTGATTGTGTCAGAAACAGACCTTTAAGCTTCCTTTAAGCAACATATTTTTCTTGAAGCTGGCAAAGAATAAATGGGTAGTAGAAAGATTCAACAACAAAATTCAGCAGCTTCATCATTTCCCAATCGGTATCTTCGAAAATTAATAGCCGGCCAAAAAAAAAAAGAAAAAGTAGAATATGTTGGAATTCTTACAGACGCTTATTTTTTTTGCAAGAAAGAATTAAAGAAGTTGTCCAATGAAAAACCAAAGGCAATAAGACACCCAACTGAAATGACAAAAATAATTGGTAAAAGAACTGCTGTACTGGGAATTTGGCAAAACTCTTGTGAGCTACCAGAGAACTTGTGATGATGGAAGAGGAAGAGATAGATGTAGGATACATGTAATGCAGGGATACAGAAAGGATACTTGTAGTAGATATGTAGGATACATGTGACAGACACCTAGGAAATTTGCAATATGGTTTTCATCTACACCTACCTTGTTCCTTAAGTCTACCTATTCCCATTTCAATCACTCCAACAAGATATTTCTTTCAACACAGGTGCTCTATTTGGATAAATTCAGTTCTAAATGCCAATTCTTGTGCTTCAGTTAGAAAGCTTAAGGAGGGCAGAAACCACACCCTGTCCTTTGTACAGCCATGCATTTGTAAAAGATTTTTAAGATGCATTTCAGGTATTTTTCAGCAATTTGCCGGGGACAAGGTTGCGACTGGGAAGACAATGACATGCTGGGGAAAAAAATACATAATTTTTACTTAGAAGAATAATAAACAAAAGTATTCAAGGGCAATGACTGAAGGCACTGGTGGAGAACACATGCATTTTTCTTCCATATAAGATTGCTGTTCTCTGTGGCTGAAGGAAGCATCCAAATTGCTTTTGCTTCTCATCATTTGTGTATTCTGGGGAGAAGGGCGTTGCTGCAAAGCCAGGTTTGGCACCCTCAGCCTGCAGCACGATTCAAACACCTTCACACAAACCCGCTCCTTTCAAACATACCTTTAACAGTTTTGACAAAAACTTGCTTCTCTTTACTGGGGTCTTTTTCTTCTATTAGAATTCCATGGAAAATACGCCCAAAGGTGCCTAGGAAGAGAACATCCAATTAGCATTCTGTGGTTAGGAACCACTGATAACATTAGGAGTATCTTAAGCAAGCAGTACCTTTCACAGCAGACAGTGAGGAATGCCTGCAGTTAAAGTGTCTCTAAACCCCGTGAAGTCACCAAGAGAGAACCCAACTGCTCTTCAGCACGAGGGGGACTCACAACTACACGCAGTAAATGCTGAAGTTTTACATAAATAAAACTTAAGGGGACAAGCATGAGAGCAAACTAGTGACAGCAGCAGAGTCCAGTGAAATTAAGTATCAATATGATGATGGTTTATTTGTGGCACTTCAGTCAGCTCCCTGCACTAAGAACTCCAGCTCCTTTTTCTCACCCATCCAGTCTGGAATTCTAAGCCAAGGCACTTCTCACAAGGACCAAGTTTTTTGGAAACACTGACAAGGAAAACAGCCATTTTTGGCGAGCTAGCACACATGGAACAGTTTGAAACAACCAGCATCACATTACTCAAAAGTTTCACCTCAGCTGGAAGGTGGTGGGTTTGTTCGGGGGTCTTTCAGACTCCCAACATTTTTCCATTCACAAGATGTTACTGATGCTGCTGCAGGGAGAGGAGCTACTCTGAGGAGCTGGGCTGAGAACAACTGGTAACACACAGAGAATTAATTGGTTTTTACTGCTCAGCTTGGCAACACTTTTCTGCACCAAGGTGTGCATCATCTCCATGCAGTCTATTCCAGCATTACAGCCCCTTCCCAGGGATTCCTCCTGCCTGACTAGCTTGGAAGATCTTTGACAGTATGAAATACAGGTCTTACTCGTTTTTAAATGCCTTAAACAGGGGCAGTGCAACATTTCTGTCACCTACCCTAGGGCTGCAAGGAAACCCTGCATGACAGGGGTCTTCAAACTGCCATCTCGGTAAGCAGCAGCTGAACCCAGGAGACTCTCAGGCTACCACAACTACACACTGTGAATTACTGAACAGCAACTAAAACTCTCCTGTCTTGGTTCTTGAAGACTTCCAGAAAGTGTCTTCATATGTATTTCCAAAATGTTAAAGCAGGTGAAGCTATGGAAGCTACTTGAAGTTTATAATGGATCTGTGGCCAAGATCCATAAAATGTATCTGAGTTCCATGCACAGTTTTACTTTATCCCCTTCTTCCCCTCTGAAGCTCTTTTGTTCTTCAGTGGCAGAGACTCAACACTGAACTAAAATTGGTCAGGTCTTTTAAGAACTGACATGTGGATGTGGCACTTGGGGATGTGGGTGAAATTGGCAGTGCTGGGGGACTGTTTGGACTCAATGACCTTAAAGGGCTTTTCCAACCTTAATGACTCTGTGATTAACTTTTGAAGGTTCTGACTCAAATGAACAGCTGGAGGCTAAGAAGCGAGATCCCAGGATTAACTGGGTCCAAACTGCATTCAACAGCTCTTTATGGCTCATCTGGCAGAACAGGGCAGCTCTGTCACCAAACATCTGAAGCTGCTAGGGCACTGAGTCACTTCTAGTCACAGATGGCTCCCAACACCCCGGCTTCAGGCAGCCCCGAGGAACACGAAGCACATCCCACAAGGCAAGGAAGGGTTTTGCAGAGCCCACACTGGAAGTGAGCACAGAGCTGCCTCCTCAGAGGTTCAGAGGCACACACTGAAGGAGAATGGGAACATCGTCCACTGCTGCTCAGACTAACACAAAGCATTCTGCCTCCAAAGGATGATTATCTCCAATCTCCAGCTTTGAGAAGCTTGATTTCTCAGGGAATAGAGACTTGAAATTGCAGCAGTAAAGGTGAACGACAAAGAAAACTAAATATTTAAGCCTATTTTTCAAATTCAGTATCAACAAGAATCAATTCATGTTGTGCATGAACACTTCTGAAGTGCACATTAAACAAAGAGTGAACAATTCAAGAACTAGATGATCCTTGTGGGTCCTTCCAACTCAGGATATTCCACGAAAACAACCAGGTTATCTCTGAATCTTTTGTATCAGGGCTGTATATTTTGCATCTGCCAATTAGATCTCCAAATCAAAGTTATCAGACTGAGACACCAACTTTGGACAACTGAAGGTTTTCTGGGCTTTGAGTTGGTTTTGCTTTGATTTTTATGTTGTTAAGAGCAGCTCTCCTGTAGGAACTCCCAAAAGTGAGTTACCTTGGCACTGAGAGAGCCCTGACCGATTACCTCACTCCTCAGCCACCCTTCATTTCAGGGAGCAGGTTATTAAGACAGACAAGCTGCATGATTTACTGAGCACGCTTGGTCGCTCCTCCAGCCTAATGAACTCTGGAAGCTGCTTTCCCCACCCCCTCACACCCCAAATGCAAACATAACTCATCATTCCTCCCCTCCACCAAAGCTACCAAGATCAGAAATGTCATCCGTGAACGATTTCAGAAAAATCTGTAAACAAATACATATATATTTATATTTCTGTATCCACACCATGTTGTAGGAATGAAGCGTCTGAGTGCTGTAAATACCTTCTTGGAGCACGTCTTTGAGGGTGATCCTCTCCCTGGAGATGGCTATGTCCTTCACTTTAGCTTTGGCCTCCATGAGAGTGACACTTTTCAGATCATTCTTCTCTATCCGTAATGTGGGATAACCTGAGGAGCCAGCAGAGCCAAACAATCCAACATAAATACCCTTGGAATGAGAACAGGCACAGGGCTTCACCTCTGCACCACCTACGGCTCCACACGCAAGGGAGCAGCACGATCTTAAACATATTATATATTAATTTTAAAAAGATGATAGTATTAAGCAACAAAAACGACAAGGATAATCATCTGCAGGGAAAGAAATCAGGAATTCTCTGCAGTATCATGCAAACAACTTTTATTATTAACTCCAGGTGAAGCAAACTCCTGTACTGAAGGTGATCAACACTGCACTGCCCTCAGGAGGAGGAAATAGAGAGACTGTCGGAAAACTTGGAGCGGGAAGATGCTTTACCCCAGCAGAGCATTAACAAACTACCAGTGCCCTCTTCTGGCACTTCCAGACATCTGGATACACCAGCAGAGTCAGAAAAGGCCGCAATATTTTTGTACATGTGTATGAATTATCAGAGAAATCGTGAGAATTACTCTGATAATACTTTCTTCAAAATTTAAACGCTGCTGAAAACAAAATTATGCAACTGTGGAATGACCAAGAATGTCAATCCTGCTTTTATCACACATTCAACTTTTTCCTTTCTTCTCTTCATTTTCACCATTTCCAGTGCTACTGGGGGTGTTCCAGAGCAGGTAAGAGTCACTGTGAAGCAAGGGCTGCCCCCAGCAAACAGGAGCCCCCAGCAAACAGGTGCCACCACACCGGGCAGGTGAGGAGGGCTGAACCATCCCCCTGGGGCTTGGTTCCCTGCCCTTGGCCAGAGGATTCTGGGGGACAACATTCCAGCAACTGGAACTCAGCTGAATTAACCTGAGTCACTTAGAAAGACAAACAAAAAACCTGAGGTTGACAGGACATCGACAGTTCAACCTGAGCTGGGATAAGACATTGATAAGACATTCGCTCTTCCCAGAGAAGGGAATGGGGCTGGGGAAGGGGCTGGAGCATCAGGAGCGGCTGAGGGAGCTGGGGGGGCTCAGCCTGGGGAAAAGGAGGCTCAGGGAGAACCTTCTGGCTCTGCACAGCTCCCTGACAGGAGGGGGCAGCTGAGGGGGTCGGGCTCTGCTCCCCAGGACAACAGGAAACAGCCTCAAATTGCACCAGGGGAGGTTCAGATTGGACATGAGGGAAAATTCCATTCCCCAAAGCGTTGTCCAGCCCTGGCACAGCTGCCCAGCTGGAGGAGTCCCCACCCCTGGAGGGAGTTAAAAGCTGTGTGGCACCTGGGGACATGGGAGGCCTTGGCAGTGCTGGGGGAACAGCTGAACTCGACAGTCTGGGAAAGCTTTTCCAACCTAAATGATTCTGTGATTCTAAGAGATGGAAAATAAAAAGGCTGGGGAGGGACTCAGGTGATAAGAGGGAAACCAGCTCTAGAATAAGTTTCAGGATATGGTCTCTTCCAAACTCTCTGAAAAGGAATTTTTTTAATATTTCATAGATTAAATTTTTAAAAGCCCGTTTTTAAATTAATGCTCATACCAAATAAATTTTAAAGGCAGCTCTTTGCAAGGGAAAGATGAACTCAGATGACAAATAAGATCCTTTTTTTTTAGGGAGATACAGTACAGATACAGTACAAACTTAGAAGCGAGCCAAATTTCTCCCAGAGTTGCTGTTCAGCCTCAGGAAAACACCTGCTTCCACACATGGGGAGGAAAAAAGGAGAACACAAGGGGGCTGAGAGTAATGACGAGGTTTCTGCTGTGCTCCCTCATGATGGAACAGTCACAATCACCAAGTGCCATCAAAGGACAATGGGAGAGACTTTGGGGTCTTATTAGTTGCTTTATAAAAGCCCCATGTGTGTCCCTATGCTGGCCACCTCCCCTCCAGCTGGAACAGTCCCTTCCCTGGAGCAATGCTGGATGGGATGGCCTTCCACCAGACAATAATTTGAGGAGTAAAAATTCCACAGGTTATAAATACGTTCATTAACTACAGAATTAACTCAGAACACAGCTGAGAGCACTTGGTCTGTTCAGCCTGGAAGAAACTGAGAGACCTGATCCCAGTCTGCAGCTCCTCCCAAGGAGCAGCTCTGAGCTCTTCTCTGTGACCAGGGACAGGAGGTCCCTGAGGAATGGTTGGAGCTGTGTCAGGGGAGGGTTAGGTTGGATATCAGGAAAAGGCTCTTCCCCCAGAGGGTGCTGGGGCACTGCCCAGGCTCCTCAGGGAATGGGCACGGCCCTGAGGCTGCCAGAGCTCCAGGAGTGTTTGGACAACGCTCTCAGGGATGCACAGGGTGGGATTGTTGGGGTGTCTGTGCAGGGCCAGGAGCTGGACTGGATGATCCTTGTGGGTCCCTTCCAGCTGGACTGGATGATCCTTGTGGGTCCCTTCCAGCTGGGATATTCTGTGATTTCGTGGAATCAGTTACCAGATCAGTATATAACCTGCTGCCACCCCTCCTTGCCGCTCACTGCTCTCTTCAGCTATTTTGTATCACTTCGAGCAAAGCTGTAACCAACAGGAGGTGAAAAAAGTAACACAACCACGAGGATTCATGCACATGGGATCACCTGCTTTGGTAACTGATCCCAGGCCTAGGTGGATACACCCTGCTCTCTCTCCTCTGCTTGCCCTGCACCAGGTAGGTTCTTCCCAGTGTTAAAGAACAGATGCTTCACAGCTACTGGTGAAGTCTGGCTGGCTGGCTGCTCTGGGTGCAGGGAGAATAACCCAAGGGACAAACACAATCTCATGATCAATATGACCCCTCACACACCCCCGAACTCACTCCTGACTATGGCGTGGAGGGATAAAACACACATTGTGTGAATTCGAGAGGCAAAGTGGCAGAGCCAGAGGATTATTCATGCTCTTCTCCTGTACTTGACACCAAAGCAGCGTGGCAGGAGGGTCTGTGCTTAGATTAACACTTACTGGTTACTGGCGTGGCGTTGTTGGGCGTGTCAGCCCGCAGGTACTGCGTCGTCTGCGTGGAGGGCTGCGACAGCCCCTGCGAGCTGCTGCTGTCACTGATGCTGTTGGTGAACAAAAACGCACATCAGCCTCACTGCCTGCCGCTCCAACGCATTCCAAATTAACTTATCAAGGTCAAAACCAGCCGTTTTTCCAGGCAAGACTCTAAAAGAGCAGAGTTTTTGAAGTCTCTCACACATGCAAATGTATTTCATGTAACTCAAAAATCTTGGCACTAGGGTTTACTGAGCATGAACAGCTTCCTCCTATTTGTTTCCCAGAATTTGCTCTATTTTCTAGTACTTCTCCCCACTTTTGAATAATCAAAGTGACAAAACATTCCTTGCCAGAACCACCCTGCCATACCAAGAACAACTATTACATTCCAGAGAAGATCTGCACACATTTCTCTCATGGCACTGACGTCCCACTCAGACGAAGGCTCTATTTTACAGCCCAAACTGCTCTACCCTGCTCTGTCACTCCCCTCCCTAAGGGTACCTGTTGCCCCTTCCAGCACCGCCTACAATGTGCTTTTTGAGATGCTTTCTTTGGGCAGAAGGACCAGGGGTCTACAGAGTATCCACAAGACAGGCAAACCACAGCTTAAACCACAGCAGGCTGATTTCTGTCTTATTTTCATAGTCAAAACTCTACAAAAAGGGCTGTTGCTGCTGTAATGCACCAAAAACCTGTTAGCAGGTCAGATGGCAGGCCAGAAGCTTTTTTGATGTTTCCCCCCTCCAAACACACACAAACATCCCCCCCTTTTATCCAACTTCAAAGCTTCTCCACTGCTGACTGTACTGGGAGGACAAAGAGGAAACTGGTTTGGGATATTACCTCTGCTTTGCCAAATCATCAGCATTTACTGTTTCTTGGGCTGCTGCTGAGCACTGACCAAGCAGTGCCAGGCACCTCTGTAGGACTGCCAGACATGGCTGGTGATGCCCTCCAGGCCCACTGCTACCTCTGAAGCCAGGCTTCCTTTAAAAAATAGAAATCCAAGTCCACTCTTCCCCATTATACCACAACCATGGATGCACCCACTAGATTTTTTCTTTGGAACAGAATCTACTGAATCTCACAATAGAAACTTATCCATTTATAGCTGGCCTCAATATCTCCCTGGAACATTTTTTTTTTTTACAGTTATTCCCACATTCCCTGTCTTCCAGGTGCAGGGTTCCAGCACAGCACTTAGCACGAGGCTGAAAGCCACATATGCTGGTCTAGCTACTCCCCTTTAATTTCCTTCTGAGTTTTTGAATGAATATTCTCTGGTGCTGGCAACTTAATACTGCTTATTTGAGCTGTTCCCACTATTGCATCCACGAGCTGCTTCAGTATGATCCGCTCTGCAGCGAGCTCCCCAGGAAGGAGAGTCTTGGCATGGTCACCACATCAAACACCAAGGCACAACTTGCATTTCGTTCTCTTGCTCAGGCTGGAAACTCCTTTTGTAACCTGATCACCCACTAGCCCTGTGGATTCCTTTGGCTGGAGGCAAGTGTGAGAAAGGAATTATTCTTTTAATGCCTGTGGCAAGTTTGAAAAGCTCCCTTTTGGATTGGCTTCATTCTGGTTTTCAGGTTTAACTCACTTCCTGATCTTCCTCACTTGCATATTCTGTCAGCTATTTGAACGATGCCTTCTTGCTTTAATAACTGCCATTATCCTGCTGTTAAACCATGCCAGCTTTCCCTGGCACTCTTCCAGTGCCTTTGCTCCGAGGTTTGCAGCGTTTGCTGTGGACTTGAAGATCATCTCTCCTAAATAATCCATGTGCAGCCTGTAAACTCGGCTGCCCGGCTTGAGCTTCCAGTTAACAACCCTCCTCGGTTTTATTTAGTTCTGGGGGTTGAAATTAAGAGCACCAGTGGGTTTTCCAGGCTCTGTTGCTCCTGGGAGGTCGTTAACCGTAACGACATTGTCATATTCCATTCAGGAACCTTTTACAGAAACAGTTTGAAATTACTATTCACAACCAAATCAGAAGTTGTTGCTTCTTTCGGTGAGTTTGTTCAAAACAAACCCCACAGCTCCTGATTTTCAGACACATTTTGCTTCTGTTACAGCTTTGCTCCAGCACTGCCTGAGCACAGCTTTTGCACAGCAGCACGTCCACAGCTCTGCCAGGCCAGGCACCTTCAGGCTCAAAAAACAAGTCATCACATGGTGCTTGAAGAGCTAAACCCCAGGAGCTGCACAAAATTTGTGGTCTGGGTTGGAAGGGACCTTGAAGATCATCTCGTTCCAATTCCCTTCCATGGACACGGAAAGCCCCCTGAATTTATCAGAATTTATCAGTAGGATATACAGTGATTCAGAGAAAATTATTAACACCTGGAAACCACAGAGGACTAACATTAGATGGATTTTTGGCTTTATCTCCACAGAAAGTCAGTTGGATTTTTAGGATTTTTACTTTGTATCTCCACAGAAATCCAGTGCAATGGAGTAGAGGGAAGGACATCTGATCATGCTGCTGGGCTGGACACCTCAAAACCTCACAGATGACACTATCCCACACTACAAATGTAATGTTTTTCCTTGAAGCTGCACATCCTTTAACACCTTCAGCTGATTAAAACCCCTCAATCAGACAATCAGGCACAAAGGAATTGAGGAAGGCTGACAAGTTCATTTGGTTACAATCAATTTAGAAACCACAACTGCTCAATGCAGTGGCACCACCAAAGCCACGTGGGCTGGGGACACCAGAGAGAGAAAACTGAAAGGAACAGATGAATGGATAAAGAGGAAGATGAAAAGATAAAACTACTCCATGAGGCTGCAGGCAGCACAGAAGCAGTTCGAGATATCCTTTAGTTCAAGATATCCTTTCATAGGAGTGACCACCCAGAGGCCGACTGTTTTCCAAAGGATCCAGTTTCACACTGCCTGCTCCTGAACAGTTGCATCTGATGCAGGCTGCTCACACAGCCTCAGTCCACCTGCTTTTCCAGCCTCCCTTCTCCTGCGTGTTTAATCCCCACTCCAATGCCCTCGGACTCATGTTACAAGTCGCTTTTCCATGCATGTGCTACGGTTTTTCCAGATTTGAAATATATTTGGGAGAGCCCAGCATTGCCAGTTTTATAACCAAGCAGCTGTAATGCTCAGACTGTACCCCAAGGCCAAAGTGAATAGTGGAAAATCAATCAAAGTAGGGAAAACTGAAATGCAGTCTCCTGCAGATGTCAGTAAAACACAAATGTTTTCATACAATCATGGATCACGGAATGGTTTGGGTTCAAAGGAACCTTAAAGCCCATCCAGTCCCATCCCCTGCCCTGGGCAAACACCTTTCACTATCCCAGGTTCCTCCAAGCCCTGTCCAACCTGGCCTGGAACACTCTCAGGGATGAGGCAGCCACAGCTTCTCTGGGCAACCTGTGCCAGGGCCTCACCCCTTCCCAGGGAAGAATTTATTCCCAATATCCCATCTAAGGTAAAATAAAGGGAAAAACTCCCATGCACTGGGAAGCCATTCCCTCTTGTCCTGGCACTCCAGGCCCTTGTCCAGGAGCCCCTTTAGGCACTGGAAGGGGCTCTGATGTCTCCCTGGAGCCTTCTCTTCTCTTCCCTTCTCTAGCAGGAACACTCCCAGCTCTCCCAGCCTGCCTCTCCAGCGTGCCCAAGTCAATTTTTCCTTCAATCTCGACAATCCCTGCAAATCTGATTCTGTCTGAATCTTCTCACTCCACACAAATATTCGGGCAAAACCTGAACAACCCTTCCACCTCATAAACAGCAGAGCACCTGCAACTGCTGCCTTTCTGCAGCTCAGCTCTCACCACAAGCCTGCACAGGCAGTATCTGCTACGGCTTGCCATCGGGAGCAGAAATTGCAAACTACCACGGGGTGCTCACTTTGAGACCAAACTCCCACAAATCTGAGTAAATATGTCCCAAAACCACACCGGGAAAGCTTGAAAACATACCTGTCATCCAACTCTATCCTTTTCATGCTGTGGAGGTGCAAGACAGCCAGGATGATTGCCACCAGGAATATCACAGCACAGCACACGCCTACACTGATATAGAACACCCGAGTCGAAGTGGTGGGAGCTGTGTTTACAGGATCGACTGCAACAGAGGTGGAAAGTTACTGAACCCTTCTCAAAAAGGAGAAAAACCAACAAAAATCCCAAATAAAACCCCCAAGAAACGACATTTCGTTAGTTTGTTACAGCAACACAAAGCAGAGGGGCTGGAGGCGGGGAGAAGCAACAGCCTCAGCCATCCCAAATGTTCAATCAGGCATCTTGGAGAACAACTGCCCTGGAAGAGACAGTGGGAGGTAAAGAGAGCACTAAAAAACACACCCCACTGCTTTCCAACAGCATTTTGGCAAAAACGCTCCCACTTTGGGTATTATGGAGCCACAGACAGCCAATGACATTTCCAGCTAGAAGGGGAGGAAAGGAAACTACCTCATTCTAGTCCTTCAATAGTGATAAATTAAAACAGCAAACCAGAGAGGTCCTAAGGTCAAGAAAATAGATCAGAGTCATGTACAGAAACCAGAGTCCCTAAGATGTGATACAAAAGTTGGTCCAAGACTTGGAACAAGGCTTTTTCCTCTTTGCTGGTTATTAATTACAATTAATTACCAAAAAACCCACTGCAGTACTGGGTATAGTACAGACTACCTGGGGAGTATTTCCATAGGGAAAGCTGTGGAATCAAAGCACATATAAAGGTTTTCAGTTTTTACACCCCAAGTTGTACATTCAGGATTACTTACAGATAGCCTTGCTGCTGTTTTTATCAGCTGTTGGAGATTTGACTTCTGGTTCAAGCTCTAAAGAGATGAGAGAAAGCCATTAAGTTTGGAGTACATTGATTATTGCAGCCCTTCACATTGCCTCAGGTATGGAAAAATGGATCTGCTTTTCCCAAGAGGAGAGCTGACTCAAGGAGTACACTTATCCATACGCTTCCATTTAAATACCTAACAATGGCAGAATTAAAATCACACTGAAACACACAGGTCAGGTATTTCACCACTGACACACATGTCTAGTGAGGCAAAGCTTGAACCCACTGAATCTATTTAAAACCCTGCAGCTTGTCCAAGGTCCAAAGCAGCAGAAAGAAGAGGTGCAGAGAATCTGTTTGCTAAGGCACTAAGCAAAGACCTCACATAATCACTTCCTACAGGAGAGAAAACCATTCCTGGGATGTTCAGTCAAGACTACCCTGATCTTTTGGAGGAAATCCTGGCTCCAGTCTATCTTGCTCACCCTAGGAAGGGGTCAGAGATGCAGCCATGGGCATTGTGCCTTCTCAGCTGATGCCAGTCAGGAGTTACAGAGTTAAAACAGAAGGATGAAAGAGGTGATGTCCATTTAAATACTCCTAAACATGCAACTGAAGGCAGTAGGACAATTCTTAGCTCATGTGTGGTAGCAGTCCCTTAGAAAGTGGGTAAATCTTCACTGAGCTTACTCTGAGTCTGGTTACCAAGAGGAGCAGTGCAAACCTGGGGAACGCAGGCTGTGGAGATGCCTCCAGATGGACCCCCCCAGAGGATCTGCAGGCAGCTGAGGGAATCCCATGGATTTCTGTGCCTGCAAAGGCACAGTCCCACTTGCACATCCCCCTTCCTGCTCCCAGTTGTGTCCAACTGAGCACAGCCCCTTCTCACTCCTTGGTAACCCAGTTCTGCTTAGGAAAAAGTAATCCAAGGCAGGGAAAAGCCAAAGAGTTTTTCTTTTTTCATCCCTTTTTTGAACTTCAGGAGGAGCTATCAGGCATGCCCTGAGCAAAATCACTAGCAAGTTCCTGCACATTCCTAACTTATGCATTACACTCAATCAGAAGCCCCTGTATGCTCTACACCAATCAACACACACCAAACAAAGCCATTTTTTCGTTTTTATGAACCTGCAGAAATGAGATCTTTGTAAGGAGCACTTCTGATGGTTCAGGCAGTGGCTCTGTCTCATCTCCCAGAGAGCTGTGGGGTGCCTATGGAAAGCTCCATCACACATCCACAACTCAGTAAGCTGCAAATGGCTCAGCAAGGCTGACTTCCCCCACTTGGAGTATTTGAAAAAATACTCAGGAAAACATGAAATAAAGGTAAAAAAATCAACATTATCAGCCAGACCTCCATTTTCCTAGAAGGAGATACACACTTTGAATTAAGAATGGTCTTCCTGAAGCCTCAATGCAAGGAAGTATCCCAATGTTATGCGCTACAAGGCATGGTTGGCTCTTCCATCCACACCTTCCCCAAATTCATCCTCAGACATTTATACTCAAACAAAAGTGACAAACCTCCCTCTGGAAAGACATCTACTGTCCTCAAAGGCTCCAAGTAAGCTGAACAGAGGCAGGAGGAGCATGCAAAGAGAGAGGTGGCCATCCCCAAATACTGCCTAGGAGTGGGACACCACAGCCATTTTTAAGGAGGGCACAGCTCTTGGGATTCTCAAAAACAATTTTCTTCTGATGCCTATGAAAATACTAGAAGATACTATGGAAATTCTAGGAAGCAGCAACAGTAAACAGGAACAATCCAAGAATAAATTATGCTAGCAGATTCCCAAGCGGATTTCCAAAATCTGGATTATCTCCCAAGATCACTTTGTACTTCACATCGAACAGACTAACACCTCCCACACTCACTAAACAGCCAATTTTATCACAATTTAAAAAGTAAGTAGATTTTCTTGGTAATTCTTAGAACAATTTGAATTCTCAGAATGCTGTGGTTTTGAGGGAACTGTTTTTTAATTTCCAAACACAGAGAAAATGCTTTTTGTTATATATCTATAAAAAGGTCAGTCAGTGCAGCAGAACTCTTGGGGAAAGCTGTTCACTCACCAGCTTCCGCTTTAACCAAAAGTCCTCCTTCCTCTCTGAAGGGCAGAATTTTACCCGATTTCTTCTGATCCTCCCCAAAATTCACTCTGTTACTCCTGTCCTGGATTATACACCACCCCACTCCCTTTTCCTACCACACTTAAACAGTAAAAACTTTTACATATCTGAAACTTAATCTCTTACTTTTGTAGCACATTTTCCTTCGTTTGAAATTTAAAACTGTGATGTTTTTTGAGGAATTTACTGTTAAGTTGAGCTGCATCAGTATTGTGACGTCGGAGTCGAGTCTGCCAGTGCAGGAGAGTTCGACACGGAACACTGTGAACACAACACAGGGGTTACAGGACAGTGGAAGCCATTCTCAGACACTGGGATGAGAGAACATTTAAATAAGGGCCTTTTGAGATGATGGTTATGAAGTACATTATAAACCTCATAAATTATCACATTATAAAGAACTCGATACTAAGAAAGCTATTTTAGTCTTCACGCCTCATCACTTCAGCTATTACAGCATTAAAGGACACATTTTAAATTCATTTAAGTCGATTTTATTAAGCATTCACAGACTACTAAAACTGCATTTGTGGCTAAATGACCGTTATTCCTCCATGAGCTGGACGGGGTGAGAAGCTTACCTGAGAGGGTGCGAGGAACTTCTCCTTGGAGAGAAATGTTGGCCTGGGGCAGAGCCATAGCCATGGGATCATGGACCTGAAATCCCAGTTTATACTCAACCTGTGATAACAGTTGGGAGAGAGAAAACACATCAGAAATCTGTCCAGGAGTATAAAGAAATGCAACATCCCTTTTCATAATTCTTCTTGAAAATAAAAAAACATACATTATTTTCAAGGAGTGCTGGTAATTTCAGGCGTCCACATTCTAAGCTTTTTATGTGACATTTAAGTATCAAGACTTTTGTGACAGTTCAAATTAAGAAAGCCAAAACAGAAGCTACTCTTGAAATCATTCCTTAAAATCTGGGGCAGAATTCAGAGTGCTGTATTAAAAAAAAACTCCCCCATTAACCTCACTTGATGTTACTTTTAAACTTGTTCAAAAGTCAGTTTGTTAAAGTTGTAAGAATTCAAAAAATTCCCCCTTCCATAGTCAGTTTTACAAACAAAATTGCTTAGAAGTAGTTTATTCAACTACAGTCAACACTTTGTTTCCATTTAAGAAGCTGACTCTGCAAGCAGTCACTCAAAAAAAAGTACAGGATCTAAGTTGTAAGATCCTCTTGGAAATTCATCCCACTCCTCCGCTCTCAGCTGAATGAATTTGTTTGACTTTGTCCCAATAGTTAGCTTTTTCCTCCGTTCTAAAACATAATATGGCTCATTTCTGTTATCAATTTATTTTTCAGTCAAGATGCCAAGGGAAGAGACACAACCTGGTTTCCGAGCTCCCCCGAGCTGCACTGCGCCAAGAGAGAACGGAAGACACCGAGGGGTGGAATCACAAGAATGGGAAGCAGGGCTACACGAGCTCCAAAATTCCTCCTTGGAATTCACAGCCAGGCCCAAGGAAACACAGGGCAGGGCCCCTGAAGCAGGGAGCCCTCGGCTGAAGCTGTGACAAGGGAACTCCTACTCAAATGACAAGTGACTGAACTGTCGCTTATGGAATATGTGGATTATGGTATCGGGGCTGGCTGGCACTCGATCCAATTCCATTGCAGGCCAAAAGTCACTTCTCTTAACAAGTTACACCTCAAAGGGAAGAACAATGGCAGGAGCAACCTTCAGGACCTGCACTGGTGGAGTTGTTTAATGCTACTGCTCCTCCTGCAGCCTTTCCTACTTAAGGGCAGAAGAACAACCATCACTGCAGCTTAAAAAAACAGAATGAACATCTGGCAGAGACTAAACAGATCATTTCATAGATGAAAATAAATTGTTAAGTAACTGGAAATGCTTCAGAATGTAAGAGCATATGCAATCTCTCTGACAGCTGTTGCTGCATGCTCCAGGCACGGTGATTAAGTGACATAAAAACCCCTTCCATTTAATCAGGGCTCGGTAATAACATACTGGATGCTGCTTTTATAGGCTCTCCTTGTCTCCAAGCATATGTTTCTAGAAATCTCTACAACAATTGCTCTACATATGATTTCCAGAGGCTTCAGTTCATGGCTGCCCTTCTGTGTGTCCAGTGCACCAAGGCAAGAGATTCCACAGCCAGTGGCTTGTATGCATACACAGACCTTGCCAGGAACAAGAAGCATTGCTCTTTGAAATAAGTGCTTAAACCTTCTAAAATAAGGAATAGCTTGGACATTCCTTACCATCTCAACTTATTGCCTGCAGTCATATAAATAAGTATTTTGCATCTTGCATATGCTAATTTTTGCAAAGAAAAAAGCCATTAAATGACAGCAGTGGGCAGTCACCAAGGAGAACAGCTCGTGTCTCAAGCACCCAGAGCAGAAGTCATGTCTGCTCACCTTGGACTTGGCATGCCAGGTGAAGTGGAGATTGTTGGTCTCGCTGGGTATCAGGAGATTGAAGGACAAGGCATAGTGATTAACCACGTCATTCCTCACGTAAGACAACTCTGCATCCAGACCTGTCAGGAGAAAGAGAAAAGTAAGACAGGGAGGAACAGGACCAAACACATTGGAACAAACAACTTTCAGAACCACCAGCTCCACTTGTATCTGCATGAAGAAGCAAACGCTTCCCCAGTCCATACATTCCAAGGCAGGTTTGGAGACCAAAGCTCACAGCTGCCAGCTCTCACAGAGCAGTCACTGCAGAGAGGTGCCACAGCCTAAGGAACAGGTAAAAGCTGGAATGTAACGGAAGGAAACACGACTTTCCACATAAACATCCAGGAGAGTCATTACAAGCTCTCCTGAACACCCCGTTCTGCTTCTGGGAACCATGGCTCCTTTTATTTACAGCTGTGCTCACTCAAACCAAACTGCTCTGGACTATCAGCTGGTTAATAACAGGTAATTCCTTCTGGAATAGCTCATTTCTTGAGCCCGAGACACCTAAGCAATATGGAATTAGCTTCACGGTAATTAGATCCCAGAATCCCAGAATGATTTGGGTTGGAAGGGGCCTTAAAGTCCATCCCGTCCCACCCTCTGCCGTGGGCAGGGACGCCTTCCACTGTCCCAGGTTGCTCCAAGCCCCATCCAGCCTGGCCTTAGGCACTTCCAGGGATGGGGCAGCCACAGTTTCTTTGGGCAACCTGTGCCAGGGCCTCACCACCCTCACAGGGAACACTTTCTTCCTAATATCTAATCTAAATCTCTCTTTTGTACTTTAAAACCATTCCCCCTTGTCCTGTCAGTGTCTGCTCGTGTAAAAAGTTGCTCTCCCTCGTACAGAGTGAGAGGTGACATCTGTACACCCAGCAATTCCAACATTTTGTGTTTACCCTTCGCTCTTTGAACATTTACATACCCCTAGAGACCTGAAAGCCCCAGAAAACTACTCATTACAGGGCACTAAGGTGCACTGCCCTAAATAAGACACAGACTCTGATATTATGAACACTGCAGCTGCTGTTATTTTTTGTGGCACACCATCCAAGGTCACGCTGAACACAGGGGAGGACCCTGTGGCTTGCCCTGGGTGTCAATAGCAATTAGTGGTAGAGTGAGCACTGCTTCCCTGCAGGGGTAAAATTAATCCCAGCTCCATCTCCTCAGGACAAAACCACACTGGATTTGCAGTCAGCACCATTTGGCCTTGTCTCACACAGCTCTTCCTCCAGTGCTCCCCGTTAAATGCTATCAAGGCTCTTGGACATGCCAGGAGCACCACGGGGTAAATCAGACGCTGAATATTCCACACTGACGGAATGGAGCTCGAACGGAACAGCCACAGCACTAATGGTATTGCAGGCAGTGGATTCTGGGATGTCTCCTCATGGCCTTCCACCACCTAAAGGGGGCTTTCAAAACACAGGAAGACATTTTTCAAAGTGAGACAGTGACAGGACAAGGGGGAATGGCTTCAAACTAAAAGAGGAGAGATTTAGATGGGATACTAGGAAGAAACTCTTCCCTGTGAGAGAGGTGAGGCCCTGCACAGGTGGCCCAGAGAAGCTGTGGCTGCCCCTGGATCCCGGGAAGTGTCCAAGGCCAGGCTGGACGGGGCTTGGAGCAATCCAGGCTAGTGGAAGGTGTCCTGACCCATGGCAGGGGGTGGAACTGGTGCTTTTCCCAACCAAAACCATTCTGTGATACCATGAATTATTTTTTTTATGGCTAGAAAGTCGAGAATATTGGAGAGGCTGTGACTTCAAGACAATAGCATTTAAGGCATCCTGAAGTCATTTCAAGAATCCAGGGAATCGTGAAAGGTAGAGTTTTCTTAAGAAATTAAGGAAAAGTAAATCCAAGCTAACCATTGAACTGCGTAGATAAGCTGTATTTGAAGAAAGGGAACATCAGCTCAAGAGAAATAATTCCTCTTTTCCAGTGCAAAAGAATCACTTTTGGGCACGGGTCAGTACAAAGTGACATTTTGTCTTATTTCAGAACTTGATTTAATCCACCTTGTTTCCACAAGATACAGAAATGCAGTCAAGATGTTCCTCTTCATTCTTGATTCTGTTAACCACTTTTATTCCCTACTGGCTCATCAGAGTCCCAAAACTTAACCAAAATCCAACAGTTTAATCACAGGTACTGGGGGTGGCGAGGGGGAGAACCCCAAAGACTGGATGCATTAAAGGAATCAAGGTAATGGAGTAATCCCAGGGAGAAATGATCTCACATGAGATATTGAACAGAAGATGATGCAGGTGGTGCTCTAAGTGCTGAATGTAAACAGCCTGAGACAGTATCTAAAAGAGAAGTTCAATATTCCTTATACATGTTGTCTGCATTTCCACTTAATAATAAAGGGGAAATGCAAAAACGTATCCACCAGCAAAACAGGGAGGAGGGGAAAGCCCACACAGCCCCAGAAACAAAATTAAACGTTGAAAACACATAAAAGCAACAGCAAACTTCGAAAATCCCTGCCCACATCATTTTTACACATCTACATGTTTAAACTTGAAACCCAACTCAGAGTCAGCAAACACAGGAGTGTGGAGAAGAGCTTGCAACTATCGGACACTTGGCATTAGATCCAATCAAGATGGGAAGGTTTAAAGGCATAACCTTCCTTCAAATGAACCTCATTAAGTACAAATTATTTTTAAAATTAGGAAAACAAAAGGATTAGCAATGTGAAACAATGGAATTGGAACAAGGAAGTTGCCTCTGGAATAAAGAAAACCTTCTCTTGTTGACAAATGGTCTAAGCAACCAGAGGTACACAAAAACATTCAGGATTTCAGGATGATAATCCTTGATTTAATACAAACTTTGTAGAGAAACTGGTCATTGTAATCAAATGGGCACATGGCAATAAAATTGCCTGTTGCAAAAACTCACCTTCATAAAAGTAATATAAAATGCAATCCTAACTGAAGCTGTCAGAAGTATCTTGATGAGCAACATCATCTAAAGGTGTACAAAACCAAATCACCCTACAGAAGATCAATCAAACCTCTAAGCTTTAACTGTGGTACAACACTGAGTAATTTCCTTCTACAGGACACTACTGTTTTGTGCCTGTACTGCCAGAAAAAGCTGCACACTAACGGGAAACACTAATTATATGAATTTCACGAGCAAAATGTAAGAGCTGCATGAGAATCAATGTTGTGTTGTATTGCTTCAAAATATTATGCCTCAAGACTGGCATAGAAAAATGATTTCAGAGGTTTTGTACTATGGCTCTGAATTCCTAAAAAAGGCAGAAGATTCTCTGTCTCAGAGTCCTGTTCCCACCAGGGAGCTAAAGAAACTGCCTAGGGAAGGGTTAAAACCCAAGGACAGAGGGACACTTTACCAGCAGATCCTCTGTGTTTCCAGTGTTTCCCAAGGAAACTTTAGGAAGTTCCTCAAGAAGGTTGGAGTGGGACTTTTGACAAGGGGCTGGAGTGGCAGGAGAAGGGGAAATGGCTTCCCACTGCCACAGCACAGGGTCAGAGGAGATACTGGGAAGAAATTCCCTGTGAAGGTGGTGAGGCCCTGGCACAGGTTGCCCAGAGAAGCTGTGCCTGCCCCATGGCTGGAAGTGTTCCAGGCCAGGCTGGATGAGGCTTGGAGCACCTGGGTTAGTGGAAGGTGTCCCTGCCCATGGCAGGGGGTGGGACTGGATGGGCTTTAAGGCCCCTTCCAACCCAACCCAAACCACTCTGGGATTCAACTCACAGGCAGTATCTTCCAAATGCTTCTCACTACGTATTTTTTCCTCCTAGGAATGTGGGTCAATGCCTTCTCCAAGCCTGGAAACCGATAGATACACCCTGGGGAAATGTCAGTGTTTCAATACTGAACAGTAATTTCCCCTTTTAAGCTTATCAACAATTAAAACATTTCCTCTCTAGCACATCTTTTCCCATCAGTGAAGTAGAGACAAAATTCCACTTCCCATGCACAGCTAAGAACCAGGGTCCTCTCCAGGGAAGCAAGCTCCCATCTCCCCACCTCCAATCCACCACAGGACAGATCTGCTTCCAGACCATCTTTCCATTCCTAGTTTTTCATCCCCTTGCTGCCTCCCCAACTCAATCCTGAATTCCCCAAGCACTCTCTCTGTATAATTTATCTCAACCAGGCCAGCAAAACACACAAAAATTTGCAGCTGCCAGTGAGAAACAGCCCCAGCCTGTGCTTCAGGCAGGCAGCCAGGCAGGCAGGTGTGCTCTGCAGCCACAGGGGAGCCCTGGGCCGGTCCCAATCCCGGCGATGCCACCACATTCCAGCCATAAGGGAAGGCACTGGGAAGGTCCAGACAGGTCAGGAATCACACGGGGCTCTGCAGAGAACAGCAGTGAGAGCCAGAGCCGTGGTTCACTGATGGGGTGTGGGATCTGCGTCTCACCAGGACAGCTGAAGTCTAACTCAGAATTGCTTTAGTTCTGCATTTCCCCTTTTTCCTTCAGACTTGCACACTGACACATGCCTGGCAACATTCCTTATTTAAGCCTTCAGCAAGACACGTGCAAAGAGTCAAGCTGGCACTATGCAGGGAGAGAAAACAAGTGGGGGAACACTCGTCAGTGAATTTATCTCCCTGGATTAGTGAGGATGCCCAGGAGCATCCCACATGGAGGGTGAGACTGCAGCAGCACTTAGATGGAGCTGATACTAAAACCTGTGACTTCATCAGATACTGTAAGGTTTTTCCAGAGCATGCTTTGGGCATAGGTAGCTTAGAAGAATGGCATCAAATGAAGCAGGTCGCTGTCAATACACAGCCTAAAGCAGCGACCTCAACTTTTCACTTTTTTAGTGTAAAATCTCTTTCAAACTCAGCAGCAGCATAAGATGCACCAAGCTGAGGGAGCAAGTTGCAGAGGAAAAGAGAAACAAGTTCTAGTTTCTCAGTTGTTTCAGATTTCAAGAATGCTCAGTAAACTACTAAAACCTAAACCTCCTGACTGGTGGGTGAGGGGAGGGAAAACGTCATTCCGCAAGATGTCGGGTTCCTCTGAAGGTGCTCAATTCTTCCTTTGCACCAAGTAGGGCAAATCCAAGATGGATTTAATGTTTTGTGTCCTAAATGGAATAATAAAAGGAGAAAACAGGTGGCTCTAGGAGGAAAACACAGATGCAGTACAAACAGCTATAGGAAATGAGCAGCTCCTCAATCGTTTTCTAGGCAAAGTGGCAAAACATAAAGGAAGGGGTGGAGAACCTTACGAAGAAGTATCACAAAATGCAGAGGAGGAAAAGCAGCTTTTCCAAAAGGCTTCTGTTGGTTTAAGCAGAATATTGGTGATCGATGCTGATCGGTTTGAAAAGCTGGGCTGCAGCTTTGCTTTGGCAAAGCTCCCTAAACAAGTCCATATGCAGACAACGCGCAGCACAGAAGGATCTGGTTTCTCCTTACTTGGACTTGACTAACCTACACCAACGCACATGAAATCAGTTCAGAGCAGTGCTCCGCTGGATTTCGAGGCAAAACCACCACCCTTTTACCCAGGCAACCTCTAAATCTCATTATTAACTTCCCCATCTTTGTACCTTGGGCGCAGACTTGAAAGAATGAATTAAAGTTGAAGGCAAACAAAAAGGTAAATTTAAGCAGCAGCACAGAGAAAGTCTGTCATTCTTTGCACTGTTTAACATAACAAAACATCTGAAGAAGCTCAGAAAGGAAGGGGAGAGGCCAACTTTCATTCCCAGATGCCAAGGATGCTGGGCAGCCCTTGTGTTCGTGACAAAATTGAATCATGTCAGTCTAGCAGCCTAACAAAACACTTCTTTTCAAATGTCCTTGTGCAAATGCAGTCTAGCTTCAGCTCTTTTTTTTTTTTTTTTTTCATTTTAAGCACAATATACAAAAGAAACTTGCCTCTGCCACCATGGGAAAATTGGATTTTATTTTTATGAAGCAAATCTATCCTGCAACATGCACCAGTATAACACATTCTTAAAGACGACAGCAGTGTGTAGCAGTCTCTTACCTGGGGTTACACTTCACTACTAAATCACTTCAAATCTCCATTACATAAATCTGGCAGATTTTGTCTTAAATGGGGAGATCAAAAATGAGTATGCAATGCAAGAGTTTGGTATTAGACTAGGGCTAGAATATTGCAAAAAGCAGCATTTCATTAAAAACAGTCTGGTAACAATAGCTGACAATTATCTGTCCAGCGGCTCCCTAGCAGTGAAATGACTGAAATTGGAGGTTGTTTTCTTAATGCCCTAGACAGTCATTTAAGAGTTTCAGCAGCAGCAGCTGAGAAATCTCTGCAGTGGGACATCAAACCACTACAGCCCTCCCGGAGCAGAGCCACTCCTGATCCTGACTCACAGCCACCGAAACCAATTAATAGGGAAGATTTACCCAGTTCAGTGAGTTATGATCTTTATATAAATATTTTATTTGTTCTATTATGTACTCCAGAGAGTGAGGCCTCTGCTCCTGAGCAGCTCCTCTGGGTCAGTCCTCTGGCCAGACCAGAAGTTTCCACTCCAGGATGAACACTCATGTGAGAGAGTACAAGCCTCAAGGTTCCACACCCCACAGCATCACCCCCCTCCCAAGCCTGCTCATCCCACTCCATAAACACACTGCATTCTCCCACCACTGAACCTTGCCAAAAAAAGACAGCTTCTTTTTACTTCCATTTTCCTTTCATTTAAAGTGTGCCCTAAGTCTGAAGCACTGACTTGAAATGCTAAACTTTGCTTTTTTTGCAGCAGGTTCTGCAAATGTCCACTGGAAGATACAGCCCAAACGCAGAGAAATGTGACTGAAGAATTAAAAATCAGCTCTTGACTACTGAAACTTCTTTTTTTCACAGGGTAGAAAGAACACGTTCCCAGAGCAAGTCTTATTAGTTTGAAGGTACTTAATTGAACAATCTTCTTGCCCAGGGCTGAAACTACAGCTGGGAGTTCAAAGATACAAGGAAAAAAAATGCAAACTGATCCACATGGATCGATTTAGTTTAGAAAATAGCAAACTATTGGGAATGCAATACTAAGCACCTGAAAATACAGACACACAAAAAACTTCTTACATCCCATTTGTACATATCCAGTATGTACAACAAGAAAGTGAACTTTGCTTTAATAAAACAAGTAACCAACCACAGCCTTCCACCTGCAGTTTTATTTAAGCTTTCCACAAAGCTACAGTCTGCCAGTTAGAGTTGTTGGTCAGGATTTTGGGCTGAAATGCTTGTTTTTAAACACCTTACAAGCTGGGAGTCTTTGGAAAAGATGACTGATGAAAAATAAAACACGGCAAAAACAAGTTAAACCTTCAGCAACATGGAGATGATGAAGCAGCAGCTTTTCAGTCTCCTAACACAGGCACCAGGGACTGTCAAAGGATGGTGATCGGTGTCCAGCCGAAAGACAAAGCAGCAGCACAAAACCAGCAATACTCAGAGCTGTGCAAGCTCTCCCAGCTCCAAGGAGCAGCAGCAGAGGGAACGTGGGCTGTGGTTATTTGTTACCTGTGCAGAGCTAACTTCTCATGAGCTGGAGGGGGAATACAACGCGCAAGGCATTCCGTTTGAGGAAATACTCAACATAACTTCAAGGCAATTAATGCACCCTTAAAAACCGACCAAGACTCCCCGGCAGGGAATCTTAGCAGGAAGCTTCCCAACACCCAGCAAACAGGAGAAAAACTCTTAGCTGAGAGCTCTCATTAAGTCCTTGTGAATCTTCACAGGCAGTTCACCCCCAATTCATCTCATTGATACTGTTAAATACAATTTGCAAGTTCAACACCCCAGGCAAACGGGATTTTTTTCCACTGAAAGGCCTTTTGGAAAGTCAGAGGTAAGACTTCTTCACTTCCACAGGAAGAAGCTCCCCTAGGAGATGCCACCTGCTGAAGTACAATCAATATTTAACTCGATCCATACTAAACAGAAGATCTTTACTGTTCCTAGGACCCACCTGCTTACCCTGTGTCTCTGAACAGCAACAACAATTACATTTCGACCACCTGCCTGTTCTTCTCTCCTTCACCTACAGAAAAAAAAATCCACTTTTCTGCTAGGTAGGATATAAAGACCCTGTAGAAATAGTTAAATAACACTTCTTAATGGGGAGGGGGAGAAACCCAAATCAAAACTGTGTATCTCACCTCAGACCAAAATGCAAGTGAACTCTGCTCCTTTCTAAATTGAATTTGGTCATTTCAAGAAAAAAAAGGAAAAACTAGAAAACTCTCACCAAAACCAGCAGCCATTAATAGGCAGGATGGTGCACCTGAGTTACCTGAAGCGTTGAATCCAAAGGAAAAATGCAGCAGAGGTGCACAAAATGGATACTTGAAGGCAGAGGAAAATTAGTGGCAATGACCTACACAGAGGGCAAGGGGAAATGGGACAAGTGGAAACAGGAATGGCACAGGTACAGGGTTGGAAGCAACTGCAAGGTAACTCTATAATACAAAAAATAAGTCTAACTTTAGGGAAAAATATTAAAGAACTTTATTCTTAGGTGTACTTACGAAATAAAAATTTAACTTAGCAGCTATGGCAAATCATTACTGTAATATGAAGTTTGATGCTCCTTTCAAATTAGAATGACAGCAAACACTGAGCATAGAAAACCAAAAGGTTCCCTCTTTATGAACTACAGCTGCCAAGAGCACAGCCCTCAACATGAAACAACCTCTGATCAAATGCTCAGTAGTGCCCCAAAGCTGTGGAAGGGAGCTGCTGTCATCTTCCCAGCTAAAATACCTGACAGAGGTATGCCAGACGTCATTTGGGCTCGTGAATAATGTGTGTTTGTGGTGTTTCAGTGCCACCCACCCACAGAAGTTGTGCCATTTTATTTTTATTTCATTTAGTTATAGCAATGCACCCACATGTTGATTTAGTTATCCCTCGAGACAAGACCCTAAGTCACCTCCAGAACAGTGTCCCTGCCAGTGCTGTGGTTATTCCAGTAACAAGTGCCCAACAGAGTACAAATAAATTTAATATTAATTAGGAAGAATAGACACACCCCCTCCCTCAGTGCTTCAGACCTCTCACCCTTGAAGCCCATACTCCTGGCTCTGTGCCCAACAGGATTGCTGAAGGGATAATGGACCGTCCACATCTTTTGAGATGCTCTGAACACTTTCATCAGAGTGACACGGATTGTTTAACACAAAACCAAGCTCTAAACAAACAAAGCAGGTCTGTTCGCTCCTGTGGCCATCTCTAAACCCACAGAGCTTAGTATTTTTTTCTTTTATTAGGAATTACTCTGCAAGGCCATCAACTAATTTCACAAAGGCCCAAACAGATTGGAGAGGATGACCATCATTAGTTTATCAGCCTGCTCTAGCTTAGTATTTTTTTCTTTTATTAGGAATTACTCTGCAAGGCCATCAACTTATTTCACAAAGGCCCAAACAGATTGGAGAGGATGACCATCATTAGTTTATCAGCCTGCTCTAGCTTAGTATTTTTTTCTTTTATTAGGAATTACTCTGCAAGGCCATCAACTTATTTCACAAAGGCCCAAACAGATTGGAGAGGATGACCATCATTAGTTTATCAGCCTGCTCTAGCTTTCCAAGCCTCCCAAGCAGCAGCTCCCATGCCCGTGTTCCCGCTCTGCTCTTTCCCAAGCAGCGTGCTGAAATCAATATACTGGTTAATTTAATTACAGCTATTCAACACCCAGTAAGTGGCAGGGAAATTCTAAAGCATCACATTAGTTTCATGCTGTTGCTTCTGCTCCCAGCCCTCCGGAGCAGTCAGTGCAAATATGTGAGTTATCCGCTTGAAAGAAGGACAAAGGCGGCGGTGGAAGAGGAATAATGCGTTTGAAGCCTCTGCCATTGCGCCCTTTGTGCCACCACAAGGCGTTTGCAGAGAGTGTTAGCATTCATCCCGACATGGGAGCTGCTGGTGCTGCTGCCATTCCGGGGGGAAAAGGGAAAAGAACTCAATTCATCAGGCACAACTCATTAAATGCACTTCAGCCTGTACGCACCCCCTGCTCTCACGGCTGAGACCTCGAGTATGGTTCAATTCTGCACACTGAAGTACAGAGGAGTAACTCTGAGGAAACACCCATCCACTGCAAGGAAAGCAGGACCCTCTGTGATATTCCAGTCTGGATAGTTTCAGGTAGGAACTAGTCATCCAGCCATTTCACTAGAGCTCAGCACGACCGTGAATCAGAATCAACACATTTGGAATTTGTCTCGTTAATTCAGCTTTTCCAGTATCCAAACACAACTCTGAATAGCAGAAAAACACAAGGCTTCATCCTTTAAAATACCCAGAGTGTACAGTACAGCTGCCTCCAGAGCTCCCACTCTCAGGAAAACACCACCCTGGGACTTCTCATGCCTGTGAACACGATCCCTATCTCTTGCATTTCCCTCTGTGCAGGTGGTGTTTAGGAGCAGTTTCGGTCCCTGCCTTCCTCCCGGTATCCTGAGCCCTTCTTGCTGGTTTTTCTCATGCACACAGGGAGCTGTGCCTCCATTTCCTCTCTCTTTCTCCCATTCTGTCTGTGCACTGGAGGGAGAAAGAGAGCACGTATTCCAAGAGGCCAAACAAGCAGCAGTGATAAATAGGATGCTGCCAAACAGAATGCAGGTGTAAAGTCACAGGAATGAGAAATTCAGCTTTGGGAATTTTCCCCTTCCACCACTAACAGGACAGCCTTTAGTCTCAGAGGTCAAGTTTCTTCCAAGTCCCTGACACACAAATGTTACAAGAGCCACAAACATTTATCACTAGACAGACCTCGGCCTCTGGGGAGCTGAAATGGCTGTTTCCTCCCAGGCCTGAGCACAGACAGAGCTGCACGAGGCCGCCCAGCCGTGCTCTGTCCGTGCAGTCCCGCCCGAACACCAATTTGCAGAAGGAAAGAGCCTCCTCCAAGCAGGATTCAGACAGAGCCCCCAGCAGTTTAAATCCCAACACATCAGCTGATGTGGTAAAGCAGAACTCAGAAAGCAACCACCCACCTCAGCAATGCTGAGCAGATCAACACAAACAAGACCGAAGTTTATTTCACAGACTTCCGCCTTAGTGGCATCACAGAATATGGTTTCAAAGCAATCCTAATCCAGGCCAGAGGCTGCCTCCTCTAGGAGGAAGGCCTTCCACTGGCCATTTCAAGCTTCTAGAAGGTTATTCTTCTGCAGGTTTGCAAGCATTACCAATATTGCAGTGGATTATACAATTTCACACAACTCCAAAGAAATGGTGGTCCACTGTTATTTGAACTTTGCAAGCAAAAAGGGAGGTAACAGAATGGAAAGAGACAGAGGAACTCCAACTGCAGCTTGTTCTCAGAAGGCTCAATGTGGATGTGAACCATGGCACTGGGTCAATCAGATCAACAGACACCCAGGCACAGTGGGAGCCTCCAGAATGAACACAGGTAAAGCTGACAGACACCCAGGCACAATGGGAGCCTCCAGAATGACCACAGGTAAATCAGACAGACAGACACGCAGGCACAGTGGGAGGCTCCAGAATGAACACAAGTAAATCAGACAGACACCCAGGCACAGTGGGAGCCTCCAGAATGAACACAGGTAAAGCTGACAGACACCCAGGCACAATGGGAGCCTCCAGAATGACCACAGGTAAATCAGACAGACACCCAGGCACAATGGGAGGCTCCAGAACAAACACAGGTAAATCTGACAGACAGACACCCAGGGACAATGGGAGGCTCCTGAATGAACACAGGTAAAGCTGACAGACACCCAGGCCCAATGGGAAGCTCCAGAACAAACACAGGTAAATCTGACAGACAGACACCCAGGGACAATGGGAGGCTCCAGAATGAACACAGGTAAATCAGGGAACTTGTCAGGACGTGCTGCTGCTGCGCACAGCCCTGAACATCTGCCTGTCCCCAGCCTCACTGCTCCAGAGCAGGCTGGGTAACACCCGCCCACAATCCCAAACCCACCGGCTACCGCGCAGCCATCACAGACTGTCAGCAGGCTAAAGGGCTTTGCAGAGCAAGGTAACAGACTCATTATCCTAAAAACAGCACTTGCATTTCACTGATCAACCAGAACATTTTCAGCAGTTCAGTTTTGTTTCAGCACGTGGTGTCTGTCAGGATTAGAAGTATGCTTTCCATCCAGGTGTGCACCTATGTAAATCTTCCCTTTCTGTTGGTGCCACGAAGTGGGATTTTGTACTCCTGCAAAGACAAGCATGTGGACCACAGCAAAAATACAGCCTGCAAAAAGCTTCTGTTCTTCAGAGCCAAGCACTTAAAAGCTACGAAATGAACATTTCCGAACACGTATACAACAGAAGCTGATCTTGACCTATAAGTCATGTACCACACACACATCTGCTTCCACACCTTGGGGTTCTCAAAATTCTGCTCCTTGGGGGACATCTCCATCCTCCTGCAACCTTAGAGGCTCTTTGCTGCATTTTTTCCCGTACCTGTGAGTTCCCCAACTCCCATGGAAAATGATCCTGGGTGCTGCTAAGAATCCTCACTCAGAGCACAGCACCGGCTGGCCGGTGGTGCTCCAGGCTGCGATGCCACCCAAGACAGGCTGAGTGGGATTTTAACAAGGCCCTGAAGCTTTTCAAGAATCACAAAGAATACACACTTTCAGCTCCCTTTCATAACGACCAGGCAACAAAGGAACAAGAGGATTTCCAGTCACTATAGACTCAGAGCAAGTACCATAAAGCACTTTCGATGTGAACTCCTGTGGCCAACTCCCCAAAACAGTGACATCAACAAAGCTGTTTCCCAGCATAAAATGAAGACAATTAACATCATCTGCTCAATAAGATGACATTTAGACTCCATTTCTAAAATACAAAATTACATTTGGCCTGTAATTTCCCAGGACTCTTCTCAGCCCTGATGAAGCCATACCTGGAGCACTGGGCTCCCAACAGGAGAGCCACAGAGCTACAGGAGAGGGTTCAGAGCTACGGAGTGAAGGACCACAAAGAAGATTAAAGGGACTGCAACACTTCCACCATAAGAAGACACTGAGAAAGCTGGAGCTGTTCAGCCTGGAGAAGAGCTGGCTCAGGGGGATCTCATCGATGTATATAAATATTCAAAGATGTGTGTAGACAGGACGGAAGCAGGTTCCTCCCACTGGTGCCCAGTGGTAAGACCCAAAAAACGGGCACAGACTGAAACACAGGAGGGTGTGCCTGAACATCAAGAAAAACTGACACAGTGAGGGTGACTGAGCCCTGGCACAGGCTGCCCGCAGAGGTGGTGAGGTCTCCATCCTCTGAGATGTTCAAAAGCTCCTGGATGTGGTGCTGCACAACGAGCTCTGGGTGGCCCAGCTCGAGCAGGGGGTGGGACCAGATGACCTCCGGAGGTCCCTGCCAACCTCAACCACTCTGTGAGTCAGCAGCACAATTTGAAAACCAAACAAACAACCCTCTGCTGTAATAGATTTTGCATCGATGTTGCATCTTCCAGCCAGACAACTTATTTTAGTAAACGGCACACTGGCTTTTAATGAAATTCGAGAACACATAAGTACAAGTCACATAAGTGAAATTAATTTAACTCTAATTGAGTGAATGCAAATATAAAACTAACAACAGACAGCATTCAGTGATTGCTCAGAACAAACTAGGCCAGAGAACACTAAATTTGGAAACTCCATGTAAATATTGTCGGACTTCTGACTTTAAAATTGCCCCATGATTCTAATTTAGCCCCCGTATATATGCATTATGATAGCCCTTAGTTACATGATAATGTGGTGGTATTTTTCCCCCATGGGACTAAAGTCTTGGTTAACATTCAGACCAGATTCCTAAAAAGACCCAGAGCCATGGGATAGGAGGGCTATCCACAAGACCAATTTCACTTCTCAAAGGCACGTATTCTCCAAAAAACACCCCGCAAGGACAGAAAGCAGAAAGGGTTGTCCTCACTGCTTAAGCACCTTGCTGCTGCCATGAACGCTGCAAAAGAACAGCCTGCAATGCCAGGAGAACTGCCTAAGCCAAATTTTCACAGGCAGCTATTGATTCTGGTCCTCAGAATCACAGGGTAGAACCCGAGGTCTCCTGTAAGGCTGAGCTCAGAACTGCTGGGAGCTCACAATCAGGGTCTAAGAGACACCAGGAATGCACAAAGTGCCAAATAACATCGGGTATTGAAACAGACTGGATCCAATCCTTAACTATTAAAGCGAGCTGTCTAATAATAATGAGTATTTTCTACCTTATTCTGTAAACCTTAGATGGCTACCTGCAAAACAGGGCTATACCAGCCTCCACATCCCAGGATTCTGTGAAAAGCAGAACAATGGAGCACTTCAACAGGAGGCAAACACCACATTTTGATTTCATGAGAAAACTGGAATGAAAGTCACTAAATCAAGCAGAGACCTCCTACTACATAACTCATCACTAACTTCACACCACCTGCATGTTCAGCACCACAGGGTGGTCACTGGAAAAAGGGATGGGATCAGGTGGTGTTCTCACACCTGTACAGTCACTACGTAACACTAACAAAACTTTCTTCAGGTCTAAGAACAGGCCAAAAAAATACTCCCCATATACACCAGCTCCAAAAAGCTACAGATGATGGTGCCAAGCGAGTTCACAGACACCCCTAAAATGGTTATGGTGCTCTGGATGTCTCTCCCCAAAAAGTAGCACTTCCCTTCCTCTTCCCCAGCTCTCCCTCACCTTGTACCTCACCACTGCTCTCACCCCGACACCTCTGGCTCCTGCTGCCACCGCTGGAGTCATCTCAGCCACGTCCTCTCAACCAGCTCCTCCCTACTCCATCCCCTCTACTGCCGAATCCTGCCTGGTGCAAGCGGAATCTGACACATTCAACTATGTGAAAACCACAGGTTATTTTTCCCAAAGGCTTGTAGTCTGGATGGCTGGGAATATTTTCCACGGGAATGGCAAGAGTTATTTCTGACAGAGACACCATCTGCCTGCCATATAGCGAGTCCTGCTTTCAGACCCTGAGAACTCCGCAGCGTTTCGAAATAAAAATCCACCTCACACAACAAGACGAGCCAGTTTCCTCTCGTTTTCTTCTACATAAAGTCCTGAAGACTTCAAAACAATTCCTCCTAAGGCAGACACATGGTCAGAATCCCACAGCCCAACGGTGGAAATCTGGCGTGAGCACACAGGAAAGGAGCAGGCAGTTTTCACTATAAATCACCCAATCTGTCCTTCCTCCATGCCACAAAGAACAGCAGCCACAAATAATCTGCAACAAGTTCCTATTTCACTTAGAAGAGCCACAACCTGATTAAAACACAGCCCACGGTTCTGCAAGACACCAAACCCTGGGTTTGGGGAAAACAGCAGCGCCAGACACTCCACTGAACCGTATCAGCCTGCCTGATGGAGAGACCATGTGAGGATATGGCCCCAGAGAGCTTCCACCAGACGCTGGGGATGCTCCAGCTCTGCATCGCTGTCTGACTGATTCAGCAGCCACATGTGTGCTTACATTTAATCCTAATCAAATCTGTCACCTAAAGATGTACAGGGATGATATTAGAAGCATGAAAACAGCACGGGCTGTAGTGACTCCATGTAACATTCGGGTTTACGGGCACTTCAGAAAGTCTGAGAGTTTCTGTTCGGCCACAGCAAGACAGTAGCAGAGACAAGAGTTTGTTTGGAGACAAAAGGTGAAAGAATCCAGCTTCTATTAGCAGCTTCACTGAACTTAACACTTCATTTCACAAGCAACCTCATTTTCCTATCCCCCGTGACTGACTATCCCAGCATCCACTGAACCATGGCTTTTCTCAGGGAAGTTCCAGAAGCTGAACCCCCTTGCTGCTCTTTCCAAGTTCACACATCAGTACGACACCTTGGCTGCACATAAACCCCAAGCAGATACTACAAAATGGAACATATGAAATAGCTGGGTTTGTTTTCAGAATCGTGAAGACCTGGAACAAAACTGTCGGTCCCTCTGGATCTTCTTCTGCCAGAGGAATACAGGAAGTTATTGGTAAATTGGCCTGTGTCTAAATGCCTCCTTAGACTACACCTCACCTCCAACAGAGAGCACATGTAGAGGATACCCCTAAAATTAAATCTGCTCATGCCAACAACACAATTCAGATCCTGGAACTTTAGTCTGCAACAGATTTCCAGTGATCTGAACCCACTAACTGAAGGAAATCCCAGTTTACCTCCACATTAGATTCCAATTTATCCAAGTCTCTGGGGTCACAGAGGCAGAACAGATCATTCATGTCAGATACGTAATGTGATATAAACCAGCTACAGACAGCTGAGTAGTAATAGACAGCCATGCAGCAATAGACACTCGTAAGGGAGGCTACGGGAAGAAATTCAACTTAAAAAATAGTAACAGCACATCTTGCTTCCTCAGTTGCTACTTCGCAATGAATAATTATGTCAGTGGGCCACAGAAGCCTGAACAAATCCAACTAACAGAGATTTCAGACGCTAGACAGGGGAGAGCTCAAACCTTACCATTCAGTACTCCCAAGATTAACAACTTATTTAGAATCCCAGCTCACCAGCAAGCCGGACAATTTCACCCTCTATCTGTACTGGAGCATCTGGCAGCAAGCATGTGCCATGTACAAACAACAACAGGATGCTGATCACCAGGGCAAACCATGAGGGAAAAATGTTTACAGTGTTCTTCAGTCCCCAGATCCCCTGACTTGGGTCAGCTGTGTGCTCACAGAGTGCAAATTAACTGGACATATTTTTATTTTGTCCATTTGACGCAAACAAGGTCTTGCACTCCCAGTGTTCCAACTTGCAGAGATACAGGGCACTTGGGAAAAACAAATCACCGAGAACACCAACAGATTTGTTTTGAGACTCCAGCCACCAACTCTAAACAAGAGCCTATGCAAGCCAAAGCCTACAGAAAACAAATGTTTAAGTCAGACTCTCCAAGCACAGAACTCCTGTGAAAGCCTTCCACAGCAGGCCAGATGGGGGACTTCAGGAACTGCCTCCAAGTCCTTGCGCAGCAATTGTCAGCCTGCCTAAAAATTAAGATTCCTTTCACACACACACACACCCAATTACTGCCAGGTCTCCTCTCTGCCCTGTGCATGTCGCTCGCCTGGCTAATTAAATCACGGGCCTGAGCTCACGTCTTCCAGAGCCTACCCTGCTCCCACAGGACACCGCCCCCGGTCGCTCCATCCTGGGGAGCCCCTCGCCATAAGGGTGAAGCCCTATGCCCTTTTCTTCCCCCAACCACACACACACAAGGCAGAACAGAGACCCTTTCGACTCGTCCATTCTCACCATGACCCCAGTCCTACAAAACCCACAGATCCCTGGAATCACCCATCCCCACCCCAGGCCCATAGTTCTCCATCCCCTCCTGAGCTCCTGGTCCTTCATTCCCACTCACGATCCTCTCCATCCTCCTCTGCACCCCCAAATCTGCGTCCCTTGCAGGAGTCCCACAGACATCCCCAGTCTCCTGAACCTCACAGCAAACCCCTGGTCCTGCCGACACCCACAATCCCCACCCCAGTGCTTCAGCCCCCCACTCTCCTGAGCCCCAGGTTCTTCATCCCCGCTCACAGCCACTCCCACAGAACCCACACAGATCTCTGGATTCACCCCTTCCCATCCCGGTCCCAGAGACCCCATCCTCTCATGAGCTGGAGTTCCTTTATCCCCACTCACAGCCCTCTCCACTCTTCCCTGCAGCCCCAGATCTGCTTCCCTCCCAACATTCCCACAGACACCCTCTATTGCCTCCTGGACCCCAGAACCACCTCTGGTCCTGCTGACGCCCACCATTCCCAGCCCAGTCCCATATCCCTCCATCCTTTTCCAGCCCCCCAAACTTCCACCCCGGCCCACAGTACTCCCCCCACCTCAGCCGCACCACCTCAGCCCCTCTGGTGAGAAGGGCCCCGTGTCGCCCCCGGCCGCACTCACCGATCAGCTGCCGCACCTCCTCCTCGCTCAGGTAGATGCTGAGGCTGGGCCCGGGGCCGCCAGGAGGCCAGTCCGGGGCGTGCGGGCCGGGGCCGGGCTGGCCCTGGACGCCGGCGGGCAGCACCAGCAGCAGCAGCGGCA